>JACEEZ010007871.1:77500-85000 GCA_016584305.1 Chionoecetes opilio | reverse complement strand
AGCAGGCCTGGTTCACAAACGAGAAGTCCCAGGTTCGATCCCTGGGCGGTGCGGAGATATAGGCGCTCTTCTTAATACCCGATAAGATAAGATACTCTGATCCTATCTAGACACTTTGCAAGTACCAACTACAAGGTTATTGACTATACAAAGCGCCACCATGCCAGGACGAACTTGGTGGACTCGAACCGCTGACCGAATGCAGGGACTCTACACGCGAGCTCACGGCTCTACCAACCATGCCACCCTGACGTCTTAATACCCGAACCACTGTCCACTCAGCAATGAGTGGGTACCGGGTGTTAAACGGGGGTTGAGACTCTCCTCCCGGTGTGCCGGCTTCGGCCAACACTAAGCAAGAAGAAAGCAAATTAATAATGTAGCTATTGAGACGGAGCCAAACGAGTGTAGCTCAGGCCCTGTAAAATACAACTAAGATGAATACAACTAAGATGAATACACGCACACACACACACACACACACACACACACACACACACACACACACACACACACACACACACACACACACACACACACACACACACACACACACACACACACACACACACACACACACACACAAACAAATACACACACACACACACATACAAACACACACAACCACATATACACACAAACACTCACACACACACACACATACCCCCTCCCCACACACACACATACGGGTACTCCGTAGTGTAGGGGTTAGCACGCACGGCTCACAACCAAGAAGTCTCGGGTTCAATCCCCGGGCTGAGCGAAGATAGACGGGCGGTCTTCTTAAAGCCCGAGTTTCTTTCCACCCAGCAGTGAATGGGTAATGGGTGTTAACCGGTGGTTTGTGACCCACCTCCCGGGGTGGTGGCTTCGGCCAACACTAAGAACTAATGATGAATGATAAATAATGTTGATATGGAGACGGGGTCATACGAGCGTAGCTCAGGCCCTGTAAAATACAACTAGATGAACTAGATGAATAGACACATCTGTGTGCTCTGCTAAATCTGTTACTCCAGGATATGATGATATTTCACCAAAAGTACTAAGACACACATCAACTTTAATATATACTCCATTAAAATATATATTTAACCTCTCTTTACTAAAAAAAATGGGATATTTCCAGACGACCTATACAGAGGGCCAAAGTTATTCAATCAATCAATCATTGGAGGCATACGCCGAGGGGCGCGTCGCCTCACCAACCCGACAACGCCACTCCAGGGTGTCACCACGCCCGAGTCCCCATTCAGGCTCCCTTCCCATTCCAAGCAACTCTCGACAGGAAACATCAACTTGGCTCAGCCAGGAGCCTTGTGGTCGGTCCCCTTGGCTTCCTCCACGCCGGATTGTTTTTTACAGATACAACCCGGTTGGAAGGGTCGGTTTCAGGATAGCTTGCCACATGCCCATATAGCCGAAGTTGGCGCTGACGGACTATACAGGTAATAGGCCTCGATTCAGTCTCACGGTGCAATCGCTGATTTGACACGTAGTCATCCCAACGATACCCCATGATTATGCGAAGACACTTATTACCAAAGGCATAAATTCGCCTTTTCAAGTCGCTATTTAGTGTTAGTATCTCACATTCATAGAGTAAGACAGGGATCACAAGCAACTTGAAGATCCGGATCTGTGTCCTCCTGCATATGTACCGACAACGCCAAATACTCGTGCTGAGCGAGTCCATAACATGGTGGGCTATGCCAATCCGCCGTAGGACTTCTTGACTTGACCCGCCATCATTATGGACTATGGTACCAAGGTATGTAAAACTTTCCAAGATCTCAATGTCCTCGCTGCACGCATGAACTGTACTGTTTTACCTAGTAGGCTTCCAAACACCTGGACCTTGGTCTTGAGCCAGGAGACCTCAAGCCCCAAAGGCTTTGCCTCCTCGTTCAGCGCCTGGTGAGCCATCACCATCATAGCCTCCAGTGATTCAGCAAAAATTACTGCATCATCGGCAAAAACAAGAACAGTGATCTTAGTGTTCCCGAGGGATGCTCCACAATCATTTTGATCTACAACTTTGCCCAATACCCAGTCCCTACAAGTGTTGAAAAGTGATGGGGCAAGGACGCACCCTTGCCTCACTCCTGTATTCACAGGAAAGAAGCTGGATGCACTTCCCCCACACTTCACTGCACTCTCAGTCCTAGAGTACAAACCAGTCATCAAACCAATAGTACTTGCAGAAATCCAGCATAGTCGTAGAAGATCCCAGAATGACTCACGATGCACTGCGTCAAACGCCTTCTTGAGATCAACATAGGCTGCAAGCATCCCCCTGTCGAAACTCACGTTGGCGTTTCACCAGGACACGAAGCGCTAGGATACGGTATGTTGTTGAAATTACCAGGCGTGAACCCAGCCTGCTGAGGTCTCTGATGCTTCAGCAGATGACTGCGGATCCGTGTCAGCAATAGATGGTCAAGCACCTTGCATGACACGCTGAGCAATGTAACACCGCGCTAATTGTTGCAGTCCTGACGGTCCCCTTTCCCTTTCCAGATAGTGACGACCAGCCTATATTCTAGTCAGGAGGAATGGTACCTGATTATCACACGGCAGTCAGGACAGCATGCAACCCGCGGATCATGGCCTCACCCCTATCTTTGAGGAGCTCCGCACTGATATTACAAACACCAGGTGCCTTTCCATCCCTCAACTTTGCTACAGCATTTCTGATTTCGTCAAGAGAGGGTGCGGTTTCGTCAATGGGAGGATCGGCATCCACTGTCCGAAATCCAGTGGCGTGAAGCTGCCCAATTGAAGTGTCCACCGTGAACAAATGCCCAAAGTACTCAGCCCAACGGGCCATCTGCCCACCCATGTCCGACACGAGGCGCCCATCTGCTGCTAGGATAAAACTCGCCCAAGATGGAGACTTGGAACGGAGCTACTTCAGGGCTCAAAAGGCGGGTCGGAGGTCATTAGGGTTCAAATGGCTCTCGACATCCTCAGCGAGACTCATGACATACCTCTCCTTGTCTTTCATCAGGAGGGTTCTTCTAGTCCTGCATGACAAAGCCCTGTACTGGTCCTGGTTCCTAGTAAGCCTGGCAGCGCGACTCTCCTCGATATTCATCAGCGTCTCCGTCGAGACAAAACCCTGTCTTGACCTCGGGCGCTCCCCAATACACTCCTTGGCAGCCTGTAGAGTTTCACGTTTGAAGGTATCCAACAGTTCTACAGGGTCTTTGAGGGCACCGAGCACATTAAACCGATTTGAGACAACACCGCGTACTCAAAGGCTCATGTCAAGTCCTTCATCTTCTCAAGATGAAACACAGTATGGTTACCTCATGAGATTCTTCTGAGCTTGACATGAAGCTTAAGTGTAGCAACAGAGATTATGTGATCAGCTGTAAAGAACTCCGGTAAACCCTGCAGTTCAGGATGATCCTCCAACGAGTACTAACGAGGTGTGGTCGATCTCTATAGCTACCCCTCCACCATTACTATACCATGTCCAGCGGTGCGGCTCCGGTCTCTGATACCAAGAACCTGCATTTCTCAACCTTCTGAACCTCGCAAAATTCAGAAGGAGAGAAGTGTTAATGTTTCTGATACCGGAGCCATGGGGACCAACACAAAACTCACCCATCTCTCACAGTGCCAGTAGTAGCATTGAAGTTGCCCAAGACAATGAGTGTGTCCCGAAGAGGAGGACACTGGTCTAATGCAGAGTCGAGTTTGGCGTAGAATATCTCCTTCTCTTCAGTTTCACACACCTCGGTAGGAGCGTACATTGCAACAAGAGACATGAAACCAAGAGTGTTTTTCATCCTCATCCGAATTTTACGCTCATTAACCGGAGTAACCTCAACAATAGACGGCAGCAGTTTTCTGGAGATGCCTATAGCTACTCCCCGGACACGGTAACCATTGTTCATGCCGAACCAGTATTAGGTGTAATCCCCACTGCTAGTCTCGCCACTACCAGGCCTCCTCGTCTCAGAGAGTCCCACTATATCCACCCTCAGCCTACTGAGCTCGCCCGATAGAGGAGGTAGTCCATAATCGTTTGAGAGGCTCAAAACGTTCCAGGAGCCCACACGAAGAACCCTCCGGAGGTATATCCCAGGAGTGATTCGACGGGCAGGCGCCGGCTCTCTACGTCCCAGGCCACCCCCACAAGAAAAGATAGGCTAGAGGGCTCTCCCACTATATTTAGAGGGCGGTATTTCCGAGGGCTTTGCACCGCACTCGTCATTGGCAGGCCCTCCCTTCCCCTCCCCCCTTGCGTCGGCATTGGAAGGATCTGCGTGGTCGAGCCCCCCGACAAAACCGGGTATCTTGTAGCCATTATGAAATTTTAAGTGAATAGAGTGTGGATGTAAGTGCATTTAGCAAGTGTTAGTAGAAAGAGTTGTCTTTAAAGTGAAGGCTGCAGCTACTCTCTTGTGTATCTGAGACACTAAGACTGACTAGGGGATATGGACAGAGAAGACACGGGAAATTGCAATGACAGGTCTGCAGCATCCTCTCAACCACCGTGAGTACCTCCCCGGGTGTATTTCACCGTTATTATCAGGTGTCTGACTACCTACTCCTCCTAAACGTTTACTAGTGAAAAGAAGGAAAGAGTGTGGCTGGGGCAAGTTGATGTTTCTTGTCGAGAGCTGCTTGGTATGGGAAAGGAGCCTGCCTGCATGGGGACCCCTGCGCGTTTTGACCCCCGGGAGTGGCGTCGTAGGGTGGGCGAGGCGACGCGCCCCCCCGGCGTATGTCCCCAATGATTGATATATATATATATCTATAATAATATAAGCGAAAGTGTGTCTGTCTGTCTGCCTGTCTGTCTGTCTGTGTGTGTGTGTGGTATAGGTTCCGCCCCCCGTGGCGCAAACACCTCATATGGCACATTTTTGGAATCAGGTTGACCAGGGGAAGGTCATAAGCCCACTTATGAGATGATCCGATCACTTTTTTTTTCTTTCCTTTTTTAGCAGCCTATTAGCGAGAATTGTGAAAACAAAAGTGGGTTGCGAGAATTGAGGAAGCCTTGATGTAGGGTGATGGGTAATGGGTGAGTGAATGGGTGGGGTGATGAGTAATGGGTGTGGGGTGAGTGAATGGGTGGGGGGTGATGGGTTGGGGTGATGGGTGATGGGTGAGGGAATAGGTGGGGGATGATGGGTAATGGGTGAGTGAATGGGTGTGTGGTGATGGGTAATGGGTGAGTGAATGGGTGGGGGGTGATGGGTAATGGGTGAGTGAATGGGTGTGTGGTGATGGGTAATGGGTGAGTGAATGGGTGGGGGGTGATGGGTAATGGGTGAGTGAATGGGTGTGTGGTGATGGGTAATGGGTGAGTGAATGGGTGGGGGGTGAGTGAATGGGTGGGGGGTGATGGGTAATGGGTGTGTGGTGATGGGTAATGGGTGAGTGAATAGGTGGGGGGTGATGGGTAATGGGTGAGTGAATGGGTGTGTGGTGATGGGTAATGGGTGAGTGAATGGGTGGGGGTTGATGGGTAATGGGTGAGTGAATGGGTGGGGGTGATGGGTAATGGGTGAGTGAATGGGTGTGTGTTGATGGGTAATGGGTGAGTGAATGGGTGGGGGTGATGGGTAATGGGTGAGTGAATGGGTGGGGGGTGATGGGTAATGGGTGAGTGAATGGGTGGGGGTGATGGGTAATGGGTGAGTGAATGGGTGGGGGGTGATGGGTAATGGGTGAGTGAATGGGTGGGGGGTGATGGGTAAGGGTGAGTGATGGGGGTGGGGATGGGTAGTGAATGGGTGGGGGATGGGTGTGGGTGAGTGAATGGGTGGTGGTGATGGGTAATGGGTGATGATGGTGGGGTGTGGTATGGGTAATGGGTGATGGGTAATGGGTGTGTGGGTGATGGGTAATGGGTGAGTGAATGGGTGGGGTGATGGGTAATGGGTGAGTGAATGGGTGTGGGGGTGATGGGTAATGGGTGAGTGAATGGGTTGGGGGTGATGGGTAATGGGTGAGTGAATGGGTGTGTGGTGATGGGTAATGGGTGAGTGAATGGGTGGGGGTGATGGGTAATGGGTGAGTGAATGGGTGGGGTGATGGTAGGGATGAGGTGTGTGGTGATGGGTAATGGGTGAGTGAATGGGTGGGGGGTGATGGGTAATGGGTGAGTGAATGGGTGGGGGGTGATGGGTAATGGGTGTGTGTGGTGATGGGTAATGGGTGAGTGAATGGGTGGGGGGTGATGGGTAATGGGTGAGTGAATGGGTGGGGGGTGATGGGTAATGGGTGAGTGAATGGGTGTGTGGTGATGGGTAATGGGTGAGTGAATGGGTGAGTGAATGGGTGAGTGAATGGGTGGGGGGTAAAGGGTGAGTGAATGGGTGGGGGTGATGGGTAATGGGTGAGTGAATGGGTGGGGGTGATGGGTAATGGGTGAGTGAATGAGTGGGGGGAATACATACATTTCTACATCCATGATTTCAGGAAAGTTAGAAGGGGCTATCTGGAGAGTCCATGTTTGGTGGGCCGAAGGCCCACCAAACACAGGTGGTGGGCCGAAGGCCCACCAATAGCCCTCCGCAGTAGCTAGCCAAAAAGTCCGCCCGGAGGGCGGCTTTGCGGCTAGTATATATATATATATATATATATATATATATATAATATATATATATATATATATATATATATATATATATATATATATATATATATATAAGCGAAAGTGTGTCTGTCTTTGTGTGTGTCTGTGTGTGTGTCCGCGATAGGTACCGCCCCCTGTGGCGGAATCCCATCATATGGCACAGTTTTGGAAACAGGTTGAGCAGGGGAACATTTTAAGCCCACCTATGGGATGATCCGATCACTTTTTTTTTTTTTTTTTAGTAGCCTATTAGCGAGAATTGGGAGAAAAAAAAAGTGGGTTGCGAGAATTGAGGAAACCTTGATGTAGGGTGATGGGTAATGGGTGACTGAATGGGTGGGGCGATGGGTAATGGGTGTGGGGTGATGGGTGAGTGAATGGGTGGGGGATGATGGGTGATGGGTGAGGGAATAGGTAGGGGGTGATGGGTAATGGGTGAGTGAATGGGGTGTGGTGATGGGTAATGGGTGAGTGAAGGGGTGGGGGGTGATGGGTAATGGGTGAGTGAATGGATGTGTGGTGATGGGTAAGGCGTTAATACATACATTTCTACATCCATGATTTCAGGAAAGTTAGAAGGGGCTATCTGGAGAGTTTGTGTTTGGTGGGCCTTCGGCCCACCAAACACAGGTGGTGGGCCGAAGGCCCACCAATAGCCCTCCGCAGGAGCTAGCCAAAAAGTCCGCCGGAGGGCGGCTTTGCGGCTTATATATATATATATATATATATATATATATATATATATATATATATATATATATATATATATATATATATATATATATATATATATATATATATAATATATATATATATATATATATATATATATATATAATATATATATATATATATATATATATATATATATATATATATATATATATATATATATATAT
>JACEEZ010007871.1:67500-72500 GCA_016584305.1 Chionoecetes opilio | reverse complement strand
CATTCAGCGTCTTACATTGGAAGGTACAATTTCTTCAGTGCCTGCTGACCACATCAGTGACGCCTTAGTCACAAATACTACAGGCTCTCCTACAACTCTAAAGAATGGTGCTCTGCTTGGTAATTTTGAGGTTTGTGACAAGCTGCCTTTCCAGGATTATTTACCCTTTGTTGCTGGTGTCTCCACCCAGAGTAATAACACAGCTAACGCTGCTGACTCCGTGTCCGATCTTAACCCTTTTGTAAAAGTATTGGATTGCCCTCAGGCAAAGTCCAGTCTTATCAGCCTCTTGGCAAAGTTTCGGCATACTGTTGCCTTGTCTGGCGAAAAACTTAGAATCACTATCACAGCCAAGCATCCATCGTCCTATAAATAGTCCTATAAAGGCTGATGCAACCCTATATTATGTTCCATCCTATCGCTTACATCACAGTCAAAGAGCTGTTATAAATACCTTAGTCAAGGACTTGGTAAATGAAGGGGTTATCCAAGAGTCATTTTCACCTTGGAATTCACCTCTGTTTCTAGTACCTAGAAATACCTTGGGTGAGTACCCAAGAGGGATAGCACTTTTCGTCCTGTTATAGACTTCAGAAAAGTCAACGCTCTGACATTTTGTCATTTTCAGAAATTGAAACTTATCCATGATAAGTTCAAGCTGGTCTCAAGCTAAATTTGAACAAGTGTGATTTTCTCAAGTTACGCTTCAGCTCTTAGGCAATGTTTTTTATTCTGATATCATTCATACTTCTGACTGTCAAGTCACTGCTGTCAAGAATATTTCCCACTCCTAAGTCAATGACAATGCTCGTTCCTTTTTGGGCCTTGCTGGTTACTACCGTGCCTTTGCCAGATAATTATTTGCATCAATTGCCTCACCTCTTACTCGTCTTCTCGAAAAAGAAGTTCCTTTTCAATGGCATGATGCTCAGTAACGTAGTTTTGATGCCCTAAATATGCACTTACCCATACGCCTGTCCTTACCTTTCCAGACTACCAATTGGCTTTTACTATGTGCACTGACGCCTCCGCCCTTCGCATTAGTGCTATACTTATGCAACAAATGGAACAGCATCCTCATGTTGTCGCTTATGCCAGCCGTGTTTTGACTGCGGTTGAGAGCAAGTACTCTGTCACGCATCTCGAAGCACTTGCACTCATATGGGGTCTCAAACATTTTTGTGATATAATTTATGGATATCCTATAACTGTCTATACAAACAATACTGCAGTCACACATCTTTTTCCGAGAAGAAAACTTACTGGTCGTTTAGCCAGATGGTATGTCACTCTACAAGAGTTCAACCTTGTCCTCAAGTATTTGCCCGGCAAAGCGAATGCTGCTGCAGATGCGCTTACACGAAATTTCCCAGTTTCTGCCGTTCGTCATGTCTCTACCTTTTCTTCTGACGAGCTTTTCACTGCCCAACGTCAAAATGCGTTGTGGTCGGTAGACATTTATGCGCTTGAGTATGGCGACGACTCCACGTTACCTAAGATGCCTGTACCTTTCTCTCACTTCTCTCTTGAAAATGGACTCCATTGGTGGAGACTACTCTGCAATTAGTTCATGACTTGCCTCTTTCTGCTGCTACGGGTCGCGTCAAAACTCTGTCCGCTGCTTGCAAACGTTACTATTGGCCCACGATGCGTCTTGACATTACCTAGTATGTTACTAAATGTGTTTCTTGTGCCCAGTCTAAAGGTACTACACAAACTGCACCCATCCTAGGGTACCCTACGCCGAATGGTCCCATTGATACAGTTGCTATTGATCTTTTGCAGTTACCTCGCAGTCATCAAGGCTCCTCGTACGTTCTTGTTTGCGTTGACCACTTCAGCCGTTTTGTGATATTGGCTCCCATACCTAACAAATCAGCTCATGCTGTAGCTCATGCTCTTGTGTCCCATCTTATCTGCCCTCACACTACTTCTTCAGTGCTCCTTAATGATAACGGGATGGAGTTTAAGAATCAAGTACTTCACAATACTTGTCAACATTTCAACATTAAGCAAACCTTTATCACTGCGCAACATCCTGCTTCTAATGGTCGCGTTGAAAGTACTAACAGGACAAATTTTGAAATCCTTTGTCATGCTGTAGGTCAACTTCATGAGTCACAGGAATATTGGCTCCCACATGTTGCTGCTTGTATCAATGCCTCTGTTAATTCATCTACGGGCAAGACTCCGCATTACAATATGTATTGTTCAGATAAGCGCTTGCCATATGACTTGCTCTATAAGCCTCGCTTTCCAGCCTACTCCACCGACGATTATGCCAAGATCCAGTTTCACACCCTTCAGATGATTTATGCCACAGTTCGTGAGAAGCTTCAAGCATCCCGTGCAGAAATAATTCAAAAGCAGCACAGTAAAGCCACTCCAGTGTCCATTATTGTTGGTAAAACTGTTATGAAATCAGCTCCTGAGCGTCAATCTAAACCAACCCCAACATTTTCAGGAACTTATTCTGCTACAGAAAAGCTGTATGGAGACAAATTTTTTTAATTTGACTCCCATTTGTAGATTTCAGAAACATTCATTGCGACAGGCTGAAGAAGTTTGACGTTCCTCACCACTCTGTTCCTTCTCAGTTTCCCGTTTCCTCTTCTAGCCTTCCCACAATTTCTTACCCTTATAATTTAAGATCCACTGCTCTGCCTTAACTTTAAAAATTATTCTTGCTACCTCGACGACAGGCTGATGCCCCTGTCGAAGGGAGCTTTCTGCTGCCTCGGCAGGCATAGTGCTGTCGAGGGGGATATCTGCGGCCTCGGCAGGCATAGCCCTGTCGAGGGGATCTCTGCTGCCACGTCAGGTATACTCTGCCGAGGGGGAATTTTTTTTGCAGCCTCTTTAGGCATAGTCCTGGTGAGGGGGATTTCTTTTTGGAATTATTTACCTTTCATGTTGTATTTATTTTTATAGGAAATGTCCATTTTTGCCATGTTTCCTAACCTACGTGGCAGACTTTTTTTTTTTTCGTCGTGAGGTCACGCCCAGGTGTGGCCGAGCCTAATAGTGGCATTGCATATTTAGATGTGGCATTGCTGTACGCCACCGCTGCCCAGGAACAGTAACTGCCCAACGGCCGCCTGGTCTGGGTTACGCCTATTGTCCGCTCGGATGTATACCCTGTTCGTGCTACAAATATACTTACTACTGTTATTCTGGGTCTACCTAGTCACCCAACACATCATTTACCCTGGAAGATCCCGTAGTCTAGTGCCGGGGCGGGATGATGTCAGTATTCGGCTGTAGTAGAGGTGCTGCTCAAAACCGTCCACGTGTTCTCCAGCGTTACCCCCGTGGAAGGTCCTAGAGATCTCAGGAGACACCACGTCCCGTCCACGTTGTGCTCGTGCCTTCATGAGCCACCAGTCCCAGTCTCCGGGCTGTGGTGTGGTAGGGATTAATAGGACCAAATGCTGAAAAAGCAACTACAGTTGATACAATAAAGCAACTACAGTTAATAGTTGCTACACAACGCCAGTATTTTTATTTTATCTTGTTTAAAAGGTACTAAAGGCAATGTTTAAAGGCAATGTAATGAAACCTCTTCTGCTGCTGTTTTGGCTCATTAATATAAGTAGATTATTTTCTTATATGTTACATAAAAAAGATAAAGATTATTATATAATGAGCATTTTACAAAATAATTTACAGCACGCCACATATACCTGAGTATTTGAATCAAGGACTAGAAATATACAATTTTTCTTCACAAATAAAAATTTCTTGATTTTTACATTTATCTAAATGCAACTGACTAATACCAGCAAAGTATATAAGAAACATTTATGTTTGCCACAGTGTGTTGATGCTTGAGGTACGACACTTTCTATCGATCAAGACATACCAAAACACGTGATATTAATCCCAAGATCCTCCTCCCTCCTTTATAGTCATCCGTATGTTCGTACGTCTGTCAGTGTATCTTGCACAGACAGTTTTATCAAATGATCATATACATATGATACGGCAGTAGGATCCATCTATGTCTTTCTGACTCTACCTGCATAGCAAGATTAGTATACCTCATTATTGTTTACGATCTTAATTATTCAGTAGGAGACACATTCATGTATTGAGGATATTGCATTATATATGCTAAAAATATGATGAACATGGAAATTGAAGTATATTTGATATCAATATGGATAATTCATGATAATATAAAAGTACCTTCATGACTGAGAGAGGTTTTTATATGGAGTAATGGATTAAAAAAGAGTGAATAGTCACCCATAGTGCTCGCATTAGAGGACGGCAACAAAATTGAATATACTATAAGGAGATGCTCCTGTTACAGAGTCACATCCTTGATCCAATTCAAATCCATGGGTGCATGAGGTTCGAAGGCTAAAACTAATGGCCTAAAATATGAGTAAGCTAAAGGCTGAGTAGTAAAACTATTAGCCTAATGTATGATGAAATTGTAGTTTGAATGCTAAAACTATTGACCTAACATGTGAAGTTTGATTACGTAAATACAGGACCCTTTGTTAATCATGTTTGAATTGGGTAGAAAAAGTTTCACTCATATAGAGTAATGTTGACGTTATTCCAATAATTTTATTTCATTTACCTGCCTTCAGATTGTCATGCTTCGCCGCACTGTTACATCTTCCGCTATATTATATAGCAATTTTATGAAAATTTTCCTGTATTTATCAACTGCATCCCTTCTAATTCTATCATTTTCCACTGTGCATGGCTGTCCACTCACACTCATTCTTCTATTGTCCATTTTAGTAATGCTATACATAACCAGAATTTTACTTACTATTCTCTTTCACAGGCAACCTATTAAACAGTTTGCTTTCCTGGTTTTCTTGAATATTTCATACTCTCATGAGGGGAATGTACTTCAGGATGATCAATTTAGGGTTTTGAGCCCTCCTGCTAATATATATTGTTAATAGACGAACAATGTTATCAGCCTTTGACGTACGTGAATATCACCCATTCTGCAAGGTTAATACAGTGAAATTTTT
>JACEEZ010007871.1:40000-62500 GCA_016584305.1 Chionoecetes opilio | reverse complement strand
GGGATACCTTGTGTGGTGTTGTGTGATATCTGCTATCGTCTTTCCGATAGGCAGACTCCCTTTTCTTGATTCATCGTGCCTAGGATACTGAAGTAGCATAGAGGCTGCTACAGATCCTCGGTATACCCCCTACCCAAGCACTGATTAATTTCTTCCTACTGCTTGAATTATGATGCAAAATTCTTTCTTATTTCTTTAAATAAACGAATTCTGAAGTGTTTACATGCGCCAATACTTGAATAACTGGTATTTTTCTTTTGCAGGTGAATGAAATCGATTCGGCCAGAAGATCTTGCATAAATAAGCCCGATGTATTCTGCTACATCTGCGACGAATACACCGTTGTTCCTAACAGGAATCCAGTCACAAGTTTCATAAAGCGTGCTTACCATACTTATTTTGGTATGAAACTTGGTGACCAGGATAAAGCTTGGGCACCACACATGGTATGCAAGACATGCACCGAGTATCTGCGTCGGTGGACCAAGGGCAAGAAGAGTTGTCTGAAGTTTAGAATTCCCATGGTTTGGAGGGAGCCGACAAACCATGGCACTGACTGCTACTTCTGCGCTATTGATTTGACTGGGATCAACAGAAAGAACCGGAGTAGCCTCAAGTATCCTAATCTTGAATCAGCACGTCGTCCTGTAGCTCATTGTGATGAAATTCCAGTACCTGTCTTTGGAGAACTTCCTGACATTAGTGACGAAGATTCCTCCAGTGTTGAAGAAAATAAAGAAGAAGAAGTGATTCTTGACGATGATGCTCCACATCCTTTTTCCCAAAAGGAGCTAAATGATCTAGTTCGCGATCTCAGCTTGTCAAAGTCCTCTGCCGAACTGTTGGCATCCAGATTGAAGGAAAAAAACATCCTCTCTGACAGTGTTCGCATCACCTTCTACCGCAACAGACATCAAGAGTACCTCCATTTTTTCTCTGAAGAGAAGGACTTGGTGTACTGTACAGATATTGCACAGCTTCTGCACAAGCTTGGAGTGCCACAGTACCAACCCAAAGATTGGGGACTGTTCATTGACAGCTGCAATCGATCGCTGAAATGTGTTCTGCTGCACAACGGCAACCAGTTTGCCTCTGTACCCCTCGCTCACTCCACTACACTGAAGGAGAAGTATGAAGCGGTGAAGTACGTGCTGGAGAAAATTCGTTATGATCAGCGTGAGTGGTTGACTTGTGTTGACCTGAAGATGGTGAACTTTTTGTTGGGACAACAGTCCGGGTTCACCAAGTACCCGTGCTTTCTGTGCATGTGGGATAGTAGGGACCGAGCTCAGCATTACACGAAGAAGGACTGGCCTGTACGGGAGGAATTGGTGCCTTGCAGAGCAAGGAACGTCATAAACAACCCTCTGGTGGACAGAGACAGGATACTTTTCCCACCGCTTCACATCAAGCTCTTGATCAAACAGTTCACCAAAGCTCTGGACAAGGATGGTGGCTGCTTCACTTATTTGTGCCACGCTTTTCCAGGATTGACCATGGAGAAGTTGAAAGCTGGCATCTTTGACGGTCCTCAACTCCGTCAGCTCATCAGAGATCCAGAGTTTGAAAACTCAACGAACGAAGTGGAACTGGAAGCGTGGAAGGCTTTTGTTCTGGACGTGAAGAACTTTCTTGGCAACAACAAGGCCAGGAACTACGCATAACTTGTCACCAATATGCTGACTGCTTTCAGAAACCTCGGATGCAACATGAGCATCAAAATGCATTACTTATTCTCACATATGGATCGGTTTCCTGAGAATCTGGGATCAATGAGCGACGAGTAGGGGGAGAGATTCCATCAGGACATGAAAGTGATGGAGACCAGGTATGCGGGACGCTGGGATGCAGTCATGATGGCTGATTACTGTTGGACTCTGAAGAGAGACATCCCTGCCGCTGAGCATTCTAGGAGTTCGAAGAAACGGAAGTTCAAGCCCTGAATTTTGAACAAAGATGACCTAACATCCAATTAACATGTACTTACCTTTATCAATGTCTACTATTCAATGTACACTAATCAATTTTTGTAACATTTAATTAATGAATTGTGTTAGAAAACGATTTTTTTCTCTTAAAAACCTATTTCGGATGAGAAATATTAACAAAAATCAACCGAAAATGTCACAAAAATGTAATCGATTTAGTCAGAAGATCGGATTTTTTTTAAATCGACTTAGCACAAAAACCTGACCTGATCGAGAGAAACGGATGTCATTTTCGGATTCAGCGGTGAAAATTGTCCTAAATCAGTTGAAAAAACTTAGACGACTTACAAAAAAAAAATTATTGTAACCCAGTGAATAATTATCATTATTATTGTCATCATTATTATTAATAGAATTATTGTACCTTTTGTTGTTTTCATACTATAGAAGCACCAATTTTACTATTGATTCTTTCCCTCCGCTACAAATATGTTAGTGAAGGAGGGAGGGAGGAGGTAGTGGCGGTGAATGAGAGGGTGATAAATAAAGGCATGTGAGGGTGGATTGTGAATGATGTGTGTGTGTGTGTGTGTGTGGGTGTGTGTGGGTGTGGGTGTTGGTGGGTGGGTGGGTGGGTGGGTGGGTGGAGGAGGTGGAATGTAGACAGGAAGTATATGGGTTGCGAATATTAGTGACATGTGTGAGTGCGCTAAGTTGGTAATTAATGGCGACTCGTTTGGAATATTGCAAACTTGTAAGAAATCGTAGTTATATGCATGACTACTCATAGCAATGCGTACCTATATGCGTGACTACTCGTAGCAATGCGTGGTAGTCGTAGCTACTCTTGGCATGATATGGCGTCAAAGATTGAACTCGTGGATATAATTCGTGACTACTCTTGGTAGGGGCTTGGAAGTCGTAGCTACTCGTCGACCTACTCGTGACGACTCTTAGATATTCGTAGCAACTCGTCCACGATTCACCACGATTTGTGCGTTTGCCACGAGTTGCTACGATATGTTGTGGTAATTCGTAGCAACACTTGACAACTCGTAGTAATGCGTGGTAACCCGTGGGGTGTTGACTCACTACGAATAGGCAAGAGTCCCTACGCTAAACGACGAGTCATTACGAGTTGATACTAGTACTTACGACCCAGCTACGCATCCGCTACGCATCCAAAAGTCGTGACCGTTGCGTGGCCAGATTTTGAAAATGTCCAAAATTTCCAGCCCCTCCCACGCATACCCAAGACACCTCGCAACTCTGCCACGACTATCACGACTTGATACGACTTGATGGCGACTATCCTTAAGATTGTGGGGTATTGTTTGTAAGACACCGTCGCGCACCGTTGTTGCTTTCAGCCCAGGAACAACGTTTAAGAGCTTTTTGTTTTTAGTCAATTTAGGTGTTGTATATTTCTTTTGGATTTTGGTTATTTAGGTGTCTTAGATATTTTTTTGAGTTTTTTGGGTTTTTGGTGTTGGGTATTATTTTTCGTGTACTGATTTTCTGTGTACTGTCTGCAATGTCTACCTTCCAAGCCTTGAAGGAGCAAGGCGAGGCCCTCGGTCTGACTGGATCGGAGGTTGGCCGTTGGATCTAGGACCAGCAAAAGATCGAGAGAGAAGAAACACTAGCAGAGAGAGAAGAAAGACAAAGACAAGCAGAGAGAGAAGAAAGAGAAAGACAAGCAGAGAGAGAGAGAGAGAGAGAGAAGAAAGACTAGCAGAGAGAGAAGAAAGACAAAGACAAGCAGAGAGAGAGAAAAGAGAAAGACAAGCAGAGAGAGAGAGAGAAGAAAGACAAGCAGAGAGAGAGAAAGAAATTAAACTGGCCGAAATCACATCTCAAGGTAAGCCCTCAGTCCAAGTACCATCTGATCCTGTCTCCAGGCTGAGTTTACCATCTTACAAGGATGACAAGGACATAGCCACCTATATAACAAGATTCGAGCGAGTGGCCGATATGTTGGTACTCCCTCGGGATACCTTTACCGTTCAACTGGGTTGTCTCCTTACGGGAAAGGCCGCTGAGCTCTACACATCCCTTCCATCCTCAAACACTAAGGACTACGATCTACTGAAGTCTGCGCTCTTAACAGGTTTCAGTAAGACCCCAGGGCAGACATTCAGAAAGAGTTAAAGGGCACAGTGTTTAGCTTAACTAACTTCCTCTATTTGTACAACCCGGAAGTCGCGGGGATTCTGTACGAGATAATCTCAGTTGCGCTACGATGTCACTATGGGTGACTTTTCGCTTGATAATCTGCTCTATTCGTAACTGGTTTCCTGCATTTGGGGGAAGCAACCACCCGGAGGCGGGTCACAAACCCGGCTAACACCCGATACCCATCACGGTGGATGGACAAGGGTTTGGGATTTATTAAGGAAAAGGGGCCATTTGACCTTCAGTCTGATGCGTGGCGGTTAGTGGCAGCTACCCGCCGGCTGGTGAAGCGAGGTGGTCTCGTTCAGGGTCTCGGTGAGGTGCCGCCGTTCACACTCGGCCCATCACCCCATATAAACTCACCACGAGTGTAGGAGATAGGTTTAAGGCCTAATTTCATTTGTATACTTGCCCTGTTCAGTCTTGAGTCAGAAAACATCAATATACTCAATTTATGAGTATTTTTATGTATATGCGTGCTCTACAACTGCCTAGAGGCAGTTGCCTGGTTTGACACTCAACGTCTTTAAATACGTCATCAATCTGCCCGCAGAATGCCAAAAGTTGCCCAAAACAGCTGTTGGAAGTCGCTAGGTCGTGAAGACCGGAAGTTAGCCTCTCTGAATGTAGCCCCAGATGGCTTTACGGTGGTGTGAGTTCATATAAGGAATAATATTAATAGAGTTCCTTAGTCGTGTGGATCGTAATTTACCCTATACATAACATATTCTTGCAATGGTTATAATGGTTGGTAATTGTGAAATATAAGCAGTTTTACGCGTATAATCTGTAAATACAAATACATTAGGCATACATTAACTCCTATTTGTTTCTCAGATAGTGAATAGTTCCTGCATACATGAGTTAAGAGACGAAACATAACCTTCTGTGCCAAATTTGTTCCTTTGCGCCTGTAGCCTCTGTCGATGGGAACGTAATCTCTTTGACATATATCTTGATTGGTTGTTTTCATACCTTTGCTGGTGACCACTGGGAGTATTCAAATAAAACTATAGATCAAGAAATATACACACACGTGTAAAACCGATATATATTCATCCCTTGACGTATATGACCACATCAACAAAACTTCACAAAATATGTTGTTACCTCATTATAAGGCACGAAACCAACTTTAAATGAATTATAAAAATATGTACATAATAATGTTATGAACAACCACTCGTATATGAGCAATCTCCGAGATCCACAAAACAAATTCGGAAATTAATATTCTGGCGGTATGTAGTACTTTTTTCCTTAGCCCAAACGCCCTCATTATCCTGACTCTCAACTTCGTAATGACCATTCTCTCCATGATGATAAGAACCAAGCCACCACTAATGTTTCACGGCCACAAGATCCATTACCTCCTCCTCATCTTCTCCTTAATGACTCTGTTTCTTCCGAAGACTCCATCTCATCTAATGCCAAGGACGTTCCCATTTGTTGAATGTCAACTTCTACCACCATGTGAGTCTCCTCCCATTGAAGTGTGTCCTGTGGAGCCCGGTGCTGGTACAGCTGAACGGATCCATTCTCTAGTCCTGCCTGAACTCCACCCTTTGTCTGTGACCCCTGATGAGTTTCGTCACCTACAAAACTCATGTCCTTCACTGCAGTATCTACGTGCCTCAACGTCTACTTGTGAAGTAAAGAAGGCAAGTGATGGTGCTACCTACAAGTTTCTACACAAACGCGGCATCCTGTTCCGGCAGTGTCTCTCCTCTGATAGCCCAAGTAAGGTAAATACTTTATCATTAGTTATCTCCAGTAAGTGCCGTCCCGTCATCCTACGTTTGGCTCACGAAGATCCTTTGGCGGGTCATGTCTCCCATCTTAAGACCCTGATGAAGATCTCTCAAGACTTCTACTGGCCAGGAATATGCGCGGACATCTGGGATTATTGTCGTTTCTGCGACAAATGTCATCGCTTGTCATTTAAGAGACGGGTACGTACAGTACCCCTTCAGCCGTTACCAGTCGCGCCATCCTCTGATAAACCCAGTATAGTAAGAGGAATAAGGGGAAACATCGTGACACGCTGGACAAAAGTGCCAATTTTTTTTATGTTTACCTATGGACATACTTAATAAAAAAAATCCCATGCTCCAAAAAATCGGACCATATTATCATGTGATTATGGGTCAAAATCCAAGATGGCGGCCGAAAAATGGAAAAAAATCAATAAATAATGATAACTTCGCTAATATTGGACTTAAAATCATGTGTAAACTATCTATTTGTAGGTAATGATGCCCAGGGAGTCGCTTGGAACCATCAGATTTTGCATTAAATCATCAGGAACTAAGATAATGGTCATATGTAGAAAAAAATGGGTCGCTCGATGTGAAAATTTACGTTTCGTGAGACATGTTTTAATGACCTGTTTGTTGTCCTCAAATAAATGTGTTAGATGTTGAATATCATCTTTCGTATATCATGTGTTTACTTGTAGGCAAATTGATAATATGATGCTGTATATTTCACTTTGTCTAGTGCCCTCATAAAAGATTTCATCTGGACGTGATGACCTTTGTTTTCTATTTTTGCGTGTATTTATTACTATGACGTCGTTTTAATTATGTCAAGCTTCATCCACACAGTACAGGATTGATTGATGATGCTGAGATCTACAATCAAGTAGGTTAAGGATTTGATTAATACAATAGATAAGTTATTGTAAGAATACAGGATAAGCATAATAGTCAAGATTTACTAACGATATTTTAACTATATTATGTGGCGGTTGGATAATGTCTATTTCTTTGTTTTGCAGGTTGTTTTGTCAACAACTCTGAATCTACGGCTCAGTGAAACATCACACCATGGACTGGACAATTTGTGTCATTTGCCAGAACAGTAGAGACACTGCACCTCTCTCATGTCCAAAGAATAGACAGAACCGCAATGCTGACGACGTCTATAAGGACTTTTTTGACAATGTCAGAGAGTTCGAAAAGATAGGTGCATTGCCCGTTGACGTTGATTTTGGCGAACATGGCACCCCAGAACGTTTTGCAGAAAACAAAGCTTCTTGGCATCGGGCATGCCACCAAAAGTTTAATAAAAGTAAGCTTGAACGAGAGCTGAGTAGAAAACGTAAGCAACAAGAAGATGAGGAAGCTCCAGGTACCAGCGCATCCCAGCGATCAAAGCGTCGGTCAACGGGATCAAGCAAGAACACTTGTTTATTCTGTGATGAGAGTGGCCCCAGAAAGCTGCATGAATATGCAACTAAATGCGCAGAATACAATTCAAAGTTAATGGCCACCGACATGCAAGACGGTAAAGTCCTTTCAAAAATACTGTGTGGGGATCTGGTCTCAAATGAACTCAAGTATCATTTAGAATGTCTGACAAAGTACCGAAATGACTATCGTGGTTACAGGCGGCAGAATAGTCCAACAAGAGCTGAGCAACGTGAGCTGGATCAACGAGCCAAAATGGTCAATTCAAGAGCATTTGTTGAACTTGTAACGTACATGGAAGAATCTGCCGAGGAGGGGACGTACCTATTCAAACTGTCAAACTTACACAACATGTTTGAGAAAAGACTTAGGGACTTCGGCATTGATATCACCATCCATAAAACCCGTTTAAAAGACAAAATCCTGAAGCACTTCTGCCAGCAAGGACTAGAGGAGCAATCTGATGGGAAAGCATTATCCTGGCATTCCCAGCAGGCATTCAGCAACTACTCAAAGACGCTTTCCTGATTCATGATTATGACCAAGAAGCTAGGTTGTTTGCCAGAGTTGCCAAGCTATGTAGGGAGGAAATTCTGAAAGAACAGATAGAATTCAGTGGCGAATTCAATCCTGGGTGTCAGCAGGAGATTACACCTAGTACAAGATTGTTAATGTCAATGCTCATCTATGGCCCAAATTTAGCAGGTTCAGTAAATGACTCTCAAGCATGTCTGACACTCACACAGTTCTTGGTTCACAACTGCAAGAAGAAAGGAAATGTTGAGACAAAACATCAGCGTTACTCTCCAGACCGTGAGCCACCAGTACCTTTATATGTTGGTCTAAGCTTACATACTCAAACTAGAAGCAAGACACTAGTTGATCAAATGGCCAACCTAGGGATAAGTGTCTCATACAAACGTGTCATGCAGGTTGAAAACGAGCTTGCTGCCTCCCAGTGTGAACAATATAGAAGCGATGGAGTAGTGTGTCCAAGCCAGTTGAGAAAAGGTTTGTTCACAGTAAGCGCGTTAGACAATCTGGACCATAGCCCGTCTTCAACGACAGCACAGGGGTCCTTTCATGGAACAGGGATTAGCATCATTCAGCAGCCAACAAAAGACCATCCTGGGATTATACACAATCACCCTGTTAGCATGTCCAACACAACTTCAAATTCAGCAAAAAGTCTGGTTCTTCCTGATTCCTATTCTATAGTCCCTGCGGTTTACATGAAACCCACAACAACAGAAGTACCCACGATAGAACACACAACAACGTCCGGTTTTGCTGATCACATAGAGAAAGCCAATGCCGAAGAGGAACGGTGGATTCAACATGCATCTGAACTACTGCAACAGGACTTAGTGCGAGAACAATCATTGTCATGGGCTGCATGATCATGCATCACGTCAGCCTCAACCAAATGAATTGCCAGCAATCACAGCATTATTGCCGCTCTTTGTGGAGAAAGCAGACTCAGCTGCAATGGTGAAGCATGGCATGAGCATCATACAGAACATAACTCAATTTCTGAATCCTGGTCAAATACCAATTCTGGCATGCGACTGTCCGATCTTTGCCATGTGCAAGTACACACAGTGGAAATTTCCAACAACGCATAGAGAGAATTTGATGGTCATCATGTTCGGAGGCCTACATCTGGAAAAGCTCTTTGGACTGTTCTTGGTGATGTGTTAGATGCATCTGGCTGGATAGATGCATTAACAGAGTCTGGTATAGCAACAGCAGGTACAGCACAGTCATTCTTAAAAGTATCGCACATAACCCGAACTCGCCATGCGCATCAAGTGTCTGCTCTCGCTCTGGAAAATCTTCAACAAGAGGCATTAAATGCAGCGACTGATACTGATACCGATGATGAGAAAGCCTTTGGCAGTTGGAAGATGTCCATGACAGAAAAGAGCCCAACCTTTCAATATTGGGACCTGGTGTTGAGATTAGAAAAGACGGTACTAATCTTAGTTAGAGCCCATCGCGAAAACAACTTTCAACTCTATCGAGAGGTGCTGGAATCACTGATGGGCATGTTCTTCGCCCTGGATCACTATAATTACAGCAGGTGGGTTAGTGTGCACATCCGGGACATGAATTCACTACCAGTCAGTGTTCAAGAGGACCTCAAAAAGCACTGGGTTGTTGTCAAAGGCAGCCGCAGATCCTCCGCTATTCCAATAGATCAGGCCCACGAGCAGGAGAATGCAAAAGTAAAAGGAAAGGGTGGGGCTATCGAACTGACTAAACAACCTGAGGCCTTGAAGCGATGGATGATCGCTGGTCCTGAACAAGCTCGAGTGGTCACATCTTTTGAAAACAAATACTTGGCTTCAGACGATGCCGATCGCGACTACCACCATCACGAGGAAGGATTGTCAGCACAGAAGTTATTCCAGCAGCAAACAAACAACCTCATTCAGACGATCAATGGGTATGGAAATCCATTCTCTGATGACTGCCCAGAACTCTTGGTTCTTCATACACGACAATGCGCCGACCAGGAAGTAGCTGACGCCATGAAAGGATTGGAAGCTCTTGGAAATTATCAGTACAGCAAATTTAAAAAGGAGGTCTTCACAGAACAAAGCAAGTCTATTCACGTGTCAATCAAAATGAACAAACTGCATTTGTTCAAAACACCAAAACCAAAGAAAACTTCCAAAATGAAACAGCTCACAGCCATTCGAAGTGATGCAAACTTTTTTGGTCGACTGTACATCGCAAATCAACATCGGGATGGCGATCTAGACACCTTTTTCTCGCATGAGAATCAATTGTACCCCCCCAGTATTTCTGACCATGGAAAACTTTCGACGGGCACAAAGTCAGATTTGATCCGGTGCATTGAACAAGGTGAAGAAGATGAACTTCCAAGAACATTCGACTGCAAAATATTTGACGGTGCCGTCCTGGCCCATACTTTGTCAGCTGCAACTGCTACTACCTTTGGTGACTACGCACAGTCTATTTTCTTGCCGTTTCTTTTGCGTGAGCTACAGTATGTTAGAGACAGGATAGATGTCGTCTGGGACCAATACCTACCTAGCAGCATTAAGGCATCCACCAGAGAACGAAGAGGCAGTGGCGTGCGTCTCAAGGTAAATCCACAAACAAAGATACCTTCCAAGTGGAATGATTTTCTGCTGGATTCATCGAACAAGGATGAACTCTTCTCATTTCTAACACAGAAAGTCGCTGACGCAGACTGGCCTGCTGGAAAAGGCATCTATATAACGAATGGCACCACAGTTATTTTCAGAGGCACAAGTCACGTGATGTCAGACTGCCCATACGAGGAAGCAAACAGCAGGATTGTTGTTCACATTGTACATGCTCTTCAGCACGGGGCCAAGAAAGTACAAGTGCGTACGGTTGACACAGATGTGCTTGTGATCCTTGTTGGACATTTCTTCGATCTCCTGCAACTGCAGCCTGACCTCGAGCTCTGTGTAGCATTTGGCGTTGGCAAAGACTTTTGTGTTCACAACATCAACACCATATCTCAAAGCCTTGGAGAAAGGATCGTCCGTGCACTTCCTGTATTCCACGCATTTTCTAGGAGTGATACTACCTCATATTTCTTTGGGAAGGGCAAAAAAAGTGCCTGGCAATCATGGAAAAGCTACCCTTTGGTTTCTGAAGCCTTCATCTTCATCTGGAATCACCCCTTCGAAACGTTGGACACTGAATCGCCTCAATTTAAACATCTTGAATGCTTCACAATCGTCATGTATGACAAGACAAGCAATGACGCCGACATAAACGATGCGAGGCGGGAGCTGTTCTCCAAGAAAATCAGAAGTCCTGAAAAGATTCCACCAACTAAGGTGCTTCTTAGGGTATTAAACATATGTTTTAATTAAATGACAAGTTTGAGTTTTGGTGTATACCCAATCAGTTTATCTTATAGCAATGCACACATGTACTTATGTTGCAGGATGCACTGGTACAAAATGTCAAGAGAGTTATCCTTCAGGCTGGAATTTGGTCAGCAAGTCGACAGGCCCACGTTACCATACCGTCACCTGAAGAGTTTGGATGGAGTCTACAGGCTGGCCAATGGGAATCCACTTTGGACGACAATACCAGAAGCTGCAAAAGCTTGCACTGAACTTATGAAATGTGGCTGTAAATCCGAGCGCGGTTGTCGCATCTGCAACTGTATCAAATCTGGGCTGAACTGTACTGACCTGTGTAGCTGCAATTGCGAAAAGAACTAACTTGCTTGTGTTCATTAGTGTACTTCATATACATGATAATGGTTCAGTTTCATTAAAAATATATCTACAGCAAAGTATGTCATATACATGTACATGTATAACAAATGTGTCTCACGAAACGTAAATTTTCATATCGAGCGACCCATATTTTTTCTACATGTGACCATTATCTTAGTTCCTGATGATCTAATGCAAAATCTAATGGTTCCAAGCGACTCCCTGGGCATCATTACCTACAAATAGATAGTTTACACATGTTTTTTAAGTCCAATATTAGCGAAGTTAACATTATTTCTCGATTTTTTCCCATTTTTCGGCCGCCATCTTGGATTTTGACCATAATCACATGATAATATGGTCCGATTTTTTGGAGCATGGGATTTTTTTATTAAGTATGTCCATAGGTAACCACAAAAAAAAATTGGGACTTTTGTCCAGCGTGTCACTATATTATCACACTATGGAGCTAATTCCCCTCACTAGTAGCCTTCAGCTGTTAACAGTCGCGCCATCCTCAAATAAACACCGTAGACTTCAACCGTTACCGGTCGTAACTGAGCCTACTTTGGAGCCCAGGAAGACGAGTAAGTTCTCCTGCTCAAGTGAAGATACTGACGATTCGCCTCGGCTTTATTTACAGTCTGATGGCCCAGCTAGCTCTGGGGAACATGATAATATGAATCCTGATTTTACTTTGAGTCAGTCTACTCAGGTTACTGAACACGACTTCCCCTTCACCACTACAGAGATAATTCACGATGATCTCAACCCTGTGCTCATCCTTCTACTATTAGGATTACTACTACTACCAGGGCAGACATTCAGAAAGAGTTAAAGGGCACGGTGTTTAGCTTAACTAACTTCCTCTATTTGTACAACCCGGAAGTCGCGGGGATTCTGGTACGAGATATGGCAGTGGCGCTACGGTGTCACTATGGGTGATCTTTTCCGCTTGATAATCTCTCTATTCGTAACTGGTCTTCCTGCCATTTGGGGGAAGCAACCACCCCGGGAGGCGGGTCACAAACCCCGGCTAACACCCGATACCCATCACGGCTGGATGGACAAGGGCTTGGGGTTTTATTAAGGAAAAGGGAGCCATTATACCTTCAGTCTGATGCGTGGCGGTTGGTGGCAGCTACCCGCCGGGGTGGTGAGGCGAGGTGGTCTCGGTCAGGGTCTCGGTGAGGTGCCGCCGTTCACCACTAGGCTCATCACCCCATAATAAACTCACCACGAGTGTAGGAGATAGGTTTAAGGCCTAATTTCATTTGTATACTTGCCCTGTTCAGTTCTTGAGTCAGAAAACATCATATATACTCAATTTATGAGTATTTTTATGTATATTGCGTGCTCTACGCCACCCCTACCGTGGTCGCTTTGTTTTGACAGCTTAACGTCTTTAAGTACGTCTGCAGAATGCCAAAAGTTGCCCAGAACAGCTGTTGGAAGTCGCTAGGTCGTGCAGACCGGAAGTAAGCCTCTCTGAATGTAGCCCCAGGACTACTACTTGGACTACTACTTGGACTAATACTTGGATTACTACTTGGATTACTACTACTACCAGGACTACTACTAGGATTACTACTACTACCAGTACTACTACTTGGATTACTACTGCTACCAGGACTACTACTTGGATTACTACTACTGCCAGGACTACTACTAGGATTACTACTATTACTGCTTTTTGGTCTAGGCACAGCCTGTGCCCTTATGTTTGTGTTTTGTTTTGTTGTATGATTAATGTTGGGAATTTTGCTTGTTAGTTTAGGTTTGCATAGTGCTTCGTTTCATGTGTGTGTATATTCTGATTGGCCTACTCACATTTCTGCCCTCATGTCTATTGTGGATAGACTACAGCAACGCTTTTCTCAGGCCTCAGAGCTCACCGGCCCCCTCTCCGACGTGTTAAGGAAGCTGATACGGGAACTCATACAGTTGATGGATGATTTGCCCCTGCTCTTCGACCAGTTGAAGCAATCTTTGGCCTCGGGACCCATTCTGCGGCTTCCTGACCCCAGCCGGACTTTCGTCCTCAGCATCAACGCTTCAAGTCATGGATTGGGAGCTGTATTCTTCCAGTACCATGATGACGGTGTACATCCCATCTCTTACGCCAGCCGGAAACAACTACATTGGGAGCGACGTTACTATACAATCCGTAGGGGATGCCTAGGGCCCATCGTCTTCAACGTCAATAGGTTTGACTTCTACTTGAGAGGAAAGGAATTTTTCCTTGAAGTTGACCACAAGCCTCTAATATTGAAGCCGACCTACTCAGCCGACCATAGTTATCTGTTTGATTCCTGCACTACAGCCTTTTACAAATATTGTGTATGTTTCTCCGGGTCAGCTGCAGTTCTCCTTCATCTTCGGCTGTGCAGCAGATGCTTTAGTAGGGGCATGTGTGAGGAACTACACCTGAACTACACTTCCATCGTCCCGGTAGCGGTGATTACCACTTTCACCTTCGCTATGCGGCGTGCTTCGGAGCTTTAAGCGCCGCTACTCGACACTCCACGTCAACACTTCCAGCCCCTCTCCCAGGGTAAGGGGGGTATTCTACGCAAGTTGATGTCAGAGCTTCGCCGCCACGATTAAGACAGACAGCCATAGCTCTCCCCTCCAGCAACACCTTCTCTACTACCAAGCTGCTGTTCTCATCCTTAGAAGGCCATCCTGAAGACGTGGGCTTCCTTTCAGTTGGCCCTTCACTGTCCCGCAACCATTCAACACTCCCCGCTGTTTGAAGAGTTACTCTACGGTGCTGACGATTGCCGCTGCAATCCACCTCTCTTCAAGTTGCGTTCCACGGAATTCCCAGGGTGACATTACCCCTGCATCTGCAGTTGTTGTCTGGTGACATATTTGGCGGCTAGCCATTTATTACTTGTTTGTTGTGTAAATATATTCGGGGTAATCATACTCCTTGATTTTTCTTCCCCCACATTTCTTAGGGTTGGTAATATTAACTGATAACCACCTCGGCCCTGACAACATGTCTATAATCTCTATCCAGTGCCATAACAGCCTAACAGCTGGGCGCCACCCTACAACCAACGGCTGCATACCCGTTTAAACGGATCCCTTCATGGCGGGTCCTAGTCCTAAGCGACCCTTCCTTCAGGGTTCAGTTCACCGTATGTGGTTGCAGGGACTATACGGCAAGTGAGCACACGAAAAAGAGAGAGAGAGAGAGAGAGAGAGAGAGAGAGAGAGAGAGAGAGAGAGAGAGAGAGAGAGAGAGAGAGAGAGAGAGAGAGAGAGAGAGAGAGAGAACGTTATGACTTACCCCGTTAGGGATCCAATTTGTGACGACCTGCTTGGCGTAGTCCCGACGTACCATCCAGCCGTACATTGGGAAGCTCTCCGATCTCAACAGCTGCGAGGCGTCGGCGGCCGTGTCTGGGAGGCTGTTGCTGTTGAAGGCGTTGACACAGAAGACAGTTGGATCGTTGTCCAGCACCCACGACGTCTGGTGAAAGAAACTAACCCGTTCAGGAAATATTAGTTACGGCTTGCCAAACTGCATAGTAAATCTTATTAAACATTTGTATGATACTCCTTAAGAAACTATTCAAATGTTATTCACCCATGTCTTGTCCACGCCAGTCAGACTCGCGATCGCCAGTTTCACCCTCACGGTGCGTTCTTGGAGCTGATTATTACCGATCTTTGGGTAATGTTAGGACTCCACACACCACACATACCCATCCGTTTGCTCAAGGGGGACAGTAACTGCCCGAATTTGTCAGTGACAAATCCCCAGGAGCAGTGAGGATTCGAACTGGCTATCACAGAATGGCAGGCCAGCGCGCTATCATCTTGACCATCGTGGCGGTATGTGAGTGTGTGTATTTACCTACTTATTTACCTAGTTGTGTTTTACAGGGCCTGAGCTACACTCGTGTGGTCCCGTCTCCGTATCTACATTTATCCAGTCTTTCTTTCAATTGGTGCACATTATGTGCCGATATCACCTCCTCGTTTAGTCCATTCCAAACTTCTACATTTCTATGAGGGAAGCTGTACTTCTTTATGTTGTTCAGGCATCTCCCTTTTCCTAGTTTTTTTGTATGTCCTATTGTGTATCGACCATCTCTTTGTTTCCGAGTCAGTAGTCCTTCATTGTATGTTTCTTCCAACTTAGTTATAAGCTTAAAAGTTGTTATTTAGTCTCCTCTTTCTCTTCTCTGCTCGAGTATTGGTAACTTTATTTCCTTTAACCTTTCCTCATAAGAAAGTTCTTCTAGCTCTGGTACCATCTTTGTTGCCATTCTCTGTATCCTCTCCAACTTTTTCACATGCTTCTTTTTATATGGGGAACATACAATGGCAACATATTCCATTTTTTATCTGATCATTGTATTAATAATTATCTTTCTCGTCACATTTTTGTCCATGTAATGAAATGCCACACTAATATTCTTTAATATCCTTAAACAACCTCCCAAAAAGAGCTTAGAGCTCACAGTGACTGATATATTGGTAATGCTAGAACCTCACACACCAGAACCTCACACACCACACCAACCACCACCTCATTGCCCAATGGGGACAGTGACAACCTATTCGGTCAAGAACTCTACCCTAAGTGGGGCTTGATTTACCGACCTACTAAACCACAGGTGGAGACGCATCCGATCAGACCACTCAAGCTGTGTGTGTGTGTGTGTGTGTGTGTGTGTGTGTGTGTGTGTGTGTGTGTGTGTATTTACCTAGTTGTGTTTTGCAGGGCCTGAGCTACACTCATGTCGTCCCGTCTCCGTATCTACATACATTTATCCAGTGGTTTCTTTCAACTGGTGCACATTTTTTGCCGATATCACCTCCTCGTTTAGTCCATTCCAAACTTCTACATTTCTATGAGGGAAGCTGTACTAATTTATGTTGGTCAGACATTTCCCTTTTCCAAATTTATTGATATGTCCTCTTGTGTATCGACCTTCTCTTTGCTTCCGAGTCAGTAGTCTCTTATTGTCTGTTTCTTCCATCTTAGTTATCACTTTAAAAATTGTTATTAAGTCTTCGCTTTCTCTTCTCTGCTCAAGTGTTGGTTATTTTATATCTTTCAACCTTTTCTTATAAGAACGTTGTTCTAGCTCTGGTACCATCTTTATTGCCATTATATGTATCCTTTCAAACTTTTTCACATGCTTCTTTTAATATGGGGACCATACAATGGCAGCATATTTCATTTTTGGTCGGATCATTGTAGTAATTATCTTTCTCATCATATTTTGTCCATGTAATGAAATACTACTACAATATTTTTCAACATCCTGTATGTATCTCCAAATATTTTATTTATATGTTTTTCTGGTTGTAGACTATTTTGCATTATCACTCCCAGGTCCTTTTCTTCGTGAACCTTTGTAATTACTTCATTTCCCATTTTATATGGCCATTTATATCTCTTTTAGCTTTTTCCAATTACCATCACATGACAATTATTCACATTAGATTTCATTTCCCATCTTCTGCTTCAATCATAGATCTGATTCAGGTTATTTTGTAGTGTTTCACAATTATTATAGCTTTTCATTTATCTTAATAGTTTCGCATCATCCGCAAACAAACGTATATAACTTTTAATTGCATCAGTCATGTCATTGATATCAATCATGAACATTATTGGTGCCAGCACTGATCCTTGTGCACTACCCCACTAAATTCCTTTCTCCATTCAGATTTTTCATCCCTTACTACTGTTCTCATTTATCTTCCTCTCAGATAACTTTCCATCCAGGTTTTGATCATCCCTTTGATTCCTCCTATATTTTCCGATTTCCAAAGTAGCCTCTCATTGGGAAACTAATCAAATCCCTTTTTGAGATCTAGATATACACAGTCTCCCCATCCATCTCTTTCTTGTGTTGTATCAACTACTCTTGAGTAAAAAACAGATTATTAAACTGGTCTCACAGGATCTCCTTTTCCTAAAACCATACTGCCGGTCTGTTATTATACCTTCATTTTCCAACATTCCGTCCATTGCTTTTTTTTTTTTATTATATTCTCACATAGCTTGCATACTGTGCTAGCCAATGTCACTGGTCTATAATTTAATTGCATCCTTCTTTTCATTTTATGTTGTGGCACTATATCCGCTTTCTTCTACTCCTTTGGCACTTTTCCCGTTGTTAATGAGCAGTTTAATATATCATATATTGGTTTGATCAACTGCTTTATGCACTCCTTTAAAACATAACCCGACACTCCGTCTGGTCCTATTGCTTTCCTCTCCTCCAATTCCTTCAACAATTCACAAACTTCTTTCTTTATTTTGATTTTCCACTCCTTCAGTACCTTTTTCATTCCTTGCGGTTCGCTGAATTGTTATTCTTTTGTGAATAATTGCTGGTAATATGTATTCAAAATTTCACTCATTATCCTTGGATCTTCATATATTTTATTTTCTTCTTTCAGTCTGTCAACTTTGTCCTTATGCTTGATTCTTCCATTGATAAATCTGTAAAACAGTTTGGGTCTTCCTTACACTTTTCAACTATATCCTACTCATAACTCTTTTTTTTCCTCTCTCCTTATGCACATATATTCATTTCTTGTTAATTTATATTCATCTTTATTTCTTTGTGTCCGATTTCTCTTTACTCCACTTTTCTTACTTTCACCACAAATGTTGTCAGTATCATACCTCCACCACCTCTTCTACCACTTCTGTCTTTTCTCTACGTATTGTATTTATTGTTTATCACCACTTGATTCTCTTCTACTTATTTAGTTTATGTTAGACACACCACGTCTGGATCTTTATTTAATACATAATCTCTTAGTTTCAGGCTTCTTGATATTATCTTATCTGTGTTCGTGTACATCACTTTCATTCCTTTTTTTACAACATTTTTCCTCACACCATTTTCCTTTAGTCTTTTTCTTTACCACTATCTCACCCTGTCGCTTAGCAGCCTCCCCGCAAAAATGTATCTTTCTTCCTCCGTTCTTTCTTCATTTATTTGCTTTACTTCCTCTTGCATTTCCTTTAATTTTTTCCTTTCTTCTTCATTCATCGTTTTTTTTACATACACGTCTCTGAAATCATCAGTTGACCTTAGCCTGAAGACTCTCTCCAGGATTTCTTCTGTTGCCGTCTGTGGTTTAAATCTTAGTTATATTGGTCTATCTCTTCCTTCTGCGTAAGTCTTACTACTTCCTCCACTTCATCTACAAATCTTGCCTCTTCTTCCTCATCATTAATGTGCATCACACGTTGTGTGTATTCATCTAGTTTTTTTTTTTTTTTTTTTTACAGGCCTAGCACGCTGTATAAGAGAACACAGCCTCAATATAGGTTTAGGACAGCCTCATCTGTTTCCGCTCCGTCCGGGGATCGAACCCGGGACTTCTCGGTTGTGAACCGAGCGTGCTTCCCCTACACTACGGAATACCCCTTAAAAGTGTGAAACACTCTGGGTCACCCATCCAAGCAATAACCAGAGGCACCGTTGCTTAACCTCGCTGATCGGACGAGCATAATGCATTCAACGTGCTATGGTCGTTAACTGTCTGTGTGTGTGTGTGTGTGTATGTGTGTATGTGTGTGTGTGTGTGTGTGTGTGTGTGTGTGTGTGTGTGTGTGTGTGTGTGTGTGTGTGTGTGTGTGTGTGTGTGTGTGTGTGTGTGTGTGTGTGTGTGTGTGTGTGTGTGTGTGAGAGTGAGTGAGCTCGCCTACCCCCGTATATGTGGAACATTAAATCAGATTATTAACCTGAAAAAGTCTGGGGAGAGGAGGAGATCGTCCTCCAGCAGGATGGCCTTGTCCACGCGGGGGAAGTGTCTAAACACACTGTACAGGGCGAAGCGAATGTTGGCGTTGGTGCGGTTACTGAGAACACCTTCCGGCCGGTGCACTAGTGTAGCCACGCCCATCACGTCAGCTAGGGCCAGCGTCTCCTGGTGGGCGCCGTCTACCACCACCAGTACGTCCGTCTGTCCGCCGCCCTCGATTGTATACATATTCCTCAATAGTCTAAAAGTATAAAAAACAAAAACTATCAATAGCTGCATTCTGATATCATGAACAAGTACAATTATCCTAAATTTACGGAACGTGATAAAATACATGTGCTTTTCAGAGTTGTTACAAAAACTAAAAAATAGACTGATCTCTAAATATTACGTCGTATATATCATTGAATTTACTATTACCTGTACAGATGGCGAGGCTTATTGGCTGTCACCACTACGACGGGGATGTTTTCCTTCATTGCTACCCGATCCTTTATTTGGAGGAAAGAAAACCATAAATACATGCACGACCTAAAACAGCATATGATTGATACCCATCACGCCATACTATGAATACAAAGAGGAGCGTTCAAGGACCGCCGTAAGCTTCCCTCACCTGTTGATACTTGATATCCGGTGTAAAGGGTCGGCGGCAGGCACACAGATCCCCGTAACCTTCATACCGTCTGCAGAAGGTGGCATGAAGCTCTCGCCCCTTCTCTTTGTACCAGTTACACTTAGACCCTTTAAATTTGGTATGGTTAAATACATCTCACACATCATAACTTTGTAAATTTATAAAACAGACTTTCTTTAGGTGGTAATCTTACTTTGAAGTGTATCACTTCAGTATTGGGTGTCGTAGAGGTAAGATCGTACGTTTGCGGGTTTGTTCATGCATGCACACACACACACACGTGAACGAGAGAGAAAAAAAAGAAAGGGAGAGAGAGAGAGAGAGAGAGAGAGAGAGAGAGAGAGAGAGAGAGAGAGAGAGAGAGAGAGAGAGAGAGAGAGAGAGAGAGAGAGAGAGATGGACATACAAACAGACAAAGACAGACAGACATGATGATAAAGCAAAGTGAATGTTGATGTTTGATAGTGCATATATGTTAAACTTTGACACGTAGTTTATCTCCACCTGCTAAGCCTGTAACACTGTCCCGGAAAAAGCATTACATTATCGTGAGACCTGCATCACCTTAGTCTACACAGGCTAGACATCCCTGTGGTGAGGTGCAGACGACGAGGCACGTGGTGGAGCAGTGTGTCCTTACACAACACTATAGGCACAGGTATGCCTACCACACTTTGGAGGATCTTTTTGCAAACTTTACAAATGATGCAATATGTAGTATAATTTATGACGTGCTAAAGGTATATAAATGAGGAATAATTGTCAATGGCTAACAGTACTTGATGTATAAATTATGCATATAAGTTAAGTATATTTAGTTATTAGAGGTTATGCGTTTTCTTTGCTTAAGTTTTGTGGGTTTTTTATGTTTTTGTTTAGGAGAAATTTTGATGCAATGTATTAATTTAATTAATGAATATTAATATTGTGGAATACATGTGTTTTTACTTGCTGTGGAGATTTTGTATTTCCATTACTTATGAGTATGTTTTGTGTTATAAAACTGTAGTCAATAAATCTATCTATCTTTCTATCTATCTATCTATCTGTTCATCCATTTCCCAGTTGAGGTCGAGATAACTGTTCACAGCTGCTCAGTGAATTGACCTTTGTTTGTATGCAGTATGCATCACCCACACAATGAGAGTCATTCATATATGGATCAACATGGAACCATTATTGAGGTGCTTGAATGATAATGTTGCTTCTTAACCTTCTCAGGAACAGCATTTTTAGTCTCTTACTATGTATTCTTAGTCCGAAAGTCTTTTATTTCTGACTAACAGTGGAATGTGTTTTTTTCTGCATGATGTACTTGTATTGCTCACCTAAGTTTTCGAGCTGCGTCACGGCTATCAAATAAAGGTCCTTGTCCTTAGGCTGGTGCATTCCCACCTGAAGTGTTGCTGCCACCTCGGATATAACTCCCATAGCCGTGATAGCCATGCCCACCCAAGGTTCGCCCCAGGCCATGCTCGAAGACCACTGGAACCCTAATGAACTGAGTGCCTTTGCTCCTTCTTGTCCTAAGAACAGGGCAAATTCTGGCTATGGGAAGAGGGAAGAGGGGATAAGGTAGTTCGCTAAGTGATTTTTAGTATTGATAACCAATATCATTCACTTATCTCTAGTTTCATGTTACTAAAAAAAAAAATCTTAGTTAAATATATTTCATGATTTTTCAATATTCAATTTGAGTTTAGCAGCTCAGTTATCACTGTCACGGAGTGTTTAGGTGCGTCATGCCACTCGTCAAACGTCTCACCACGGCAATGAGGATCACTAATCGTCCAGGCTGGCAGGCAGTTAGGGCAGTCGCTAAGTCAAGATGCTCTGCTGGTTGATAGGTGAGGAAGCGCTGCCTCATCATAAGCCCGCGTGACCCTATGACCAGCAGGTGTACCCCAGAGTGGGGCCACCAGTGAGCCTTCTCCTGCCGCGCACCTCCAGCCACGTAGTACACCTAGAAGGCGTGGATGCAGGATTGAATGCTGGGGTGACAAAATGTATGTGTTAAGGCTAAAGAATGTGGTCAGTGCTTTTTTTTTTCACCATGAAGAAATGTGATTTAATGCCTGAGTATACAAGTATACCATCCTGAACAATCACAAGAGGATAGGCAATAGTCAACGGCTAAAACGCACTAGGTGTTCCAGAATTCCAGTATCTTGTTCATTTTTTTCTATTGAGTGTGTTTCAAGCTTGTTAAGAAATCGTGAAATCGAATAACATTGTAATTACATTGAAACATCATAGACCGCGGGTTGTAGTCTGCCCTCACCTGGACGCCGTTGATAAATACGGTCACGTTATCCGTGCTGACGTGCACATCCACCTCTAGAGGCGGCCCGAGGCTACTGTTGCTGCTGCTGCCCCCCCACATGTCTGCTGGGATCGCCACTTGGTGGAAAGTAGTCATCATTTTAGAGAAAAAAAGTTACTTCAAGTATATAATTTAGAAATGTACTAAAAACTAGTTTACAGTATAATTAACCACTGGTATTTCAGTAAAGTCTCAGTGTCATCATAACAAACATCAGAAATCTTGTGCTCATTTTTTTTTCCATCTAAGTCTTCCA
>JACEEZ010007871.1:25000-35000 GCA_016584305.1 Chionoecetes opilio | reverse complement strand
ATGCTCACGAAAATACATCGAGACTGGCCCCGTCCCATTCGTCGTTCCTATTGGCTTGGGGATCAAGTGGGCGGTCCTACCGTCCTGCAAGCTTTACCCCCCCCCCCCCAAAGACACACCAAAGGGTTATTAATTTGACCTCAAGTAATAAGTAATAACCTCCTCGTTGGCATACGAGAGGTGAACCGTGGTCATCATTCTGTGTGTGATGAGAGTCAGGTTTATAAATCACTGGACTAAGAAACAGTCCCAGCAACACAATATTGCAAGACCTGTCGCAGCCATGTCAAACATTTACTATATATAACCTGTATGACCATCATGTATCATTTCTATAGGTACTGGCATCCACTACCTGGGGATTTCCGTATATAGCAGGCCTTTTACTGGTGGAGTACTTGTTATTATCTCTATTATCATGCAAGTTTTGCCTTATGCAATGTAGCAGTCATCCCTTGTAGCAGTCATCCCTGCTACTTGACTTCTCAATGGGAAGTCAAGTAGCAGGGATGACTATGAAAAATTGAATGATGAAATCTCATTTAATTTACCGTAAATAACACTATCTATAGTCGTCACTGCACTATATGTCGCAGGGGAGCATATATTACGAGTTTTAGCATCACTACAGACTTGTATGTGCCACTGCAGACACGTGCACAGTACGTAGTTTACATTATCTACATAACACTATACATTTCTTCAGTGACATATATACAATTAAGTCTGTAGTGATGCTAAAATTCGTAATATATGGCGCTTGGTGACATTAGTGCAGTGGCGACTATAGTTTTGTTGTCGGTATACTCATTTCCCAAGATGTTGCTTCAGCAAATAGTGAATATTGTAATTTTTCGTGAAATTACTTTAGTCTTATGGTCGGCCATCATGGTGTTTCATGTCTTATCAGCAGCACGAGAAGCTCCTGGTCGTCTTCCTCGCTGACTGAAGTGCGCATGCGCCAGTTCTCCCCACACTGGTCCAAGGTGGTCCTGCTCGCTGGGCTGGACTAGACTAGACTAGGCAAGCCCGGTTCAGTCCGCCTCGCGAAAACAGTGTCCGCCCCGGACTAGTCCAGTCTAGACCGGGCCAGAACGGTCGCGAAAACGCGCTTCAACTCTCGATAGGAAACATCAACTTGCCCCGGCAACGAGCCTTGTGAGGAGGCCCCCTTGGCCTCCTCCACGCCGGATTGTCTCTTACAAGAGAGGTGCGGTTTCGTCAATGGGAGGATCGGCATCCACTGCTCGTAATCCAGTGGTATGAAGCTGCCCAATTGGAGGGTCAACCGTGGACAACTGCCCGAAGTACTCAGCCCAACGAGACATCTGCCCATCCATGTCCGACACGAGATACCCATCTACTGCTCGGATAGCACTCGCCCGAGATGGAGACTTGGAACGGAGCTTCTTCAGGGCTCGGTAGGCGGGTCGGAGGTCATTAGCGTTCAAATGGCCCTCGACATCCTCAGCGAGACTCCTGACATACCTATCCTCGTCTCTCCCCAGGAGGGTTCAAGTCCTGCGTGACAGAGTCCTGTGCTAGTCCTGGTTCCCAGCAAGCCTGACAGCGCGACTCGCCTCGATATTCTCCAGCGTCTCCGTCGAGACAAAACCACGTCATGACCTCGGGCACTCTTCAATACACTCCTTGGTAGCCTGGAGAGTGTGACTGTATTGTTCAGGGCCAAACAGTTATACAGGGTCCTCGAGGACACCGAGCACATCAAACCGATTTGAAACTTCCACCTCGTACTTATGGACACATGTCAAGTCCTTCAGCTTCTCAAGATGAAACACAGTATGGTTACCTGTTGAGATTCTTCTGGACTTGACATGAAGCTTAAGTGTTGCAACGACAAGTCTGTGATCATCTGCAAAGAACTCAGCACTGGTAAACCCTGCAGTTCTGGAGGATCCTCCAACGAGTACTAACGAGGATGTGGTCGGTTTCCCTAGCTACCCCTTCGGCATTACTATACCATGTCTAGTGGTTCATCTCTAGTCTCTGATACCAAGATCCTGCAATTCTCAAACTTCAGTACCTCGCAAAATTCAGAAGGAGAGAAGTGTTAATGTTTCTGGTACCGGAGCCATGGGGACCAACACATAACTCATAGCCATCTCTCACAGTGCCAGTAGTACCATTATAGTCGCCCAAGACAATTAATCTGTCCCGAGGAGGAGGAGGATCAAGAATCAAGATCAAGAATGGTTATCACATTAAAAATCGTTAAAAATGCCTCATATTGCAATTATCCCGGAGTCAGAGTCACAGCGTCGGTCATAAGCGGCGTTAAAACAGGGTTTACCCAAACATAGCATCCCGCGGTACTTTATGGTCAACCATAGGAGTTTATGACGGTTTTCGGCGAGTTAAGTCTAAAATGCGCCGCCATTTTGTCTTGCTATGGCCGACGGACTTAGCTATGACGGTATCATGGATCTCGCCAGGAAATCATTGTTTTCTAGGTAAGGTTCAAGTGATGTATACCATAGATTGTCGCTACTTACATGTTGTTGACCACTTATTAAAGAGAAAGAAACTATTAATTTATCTCTGCAGAACTATTTGAGTCATGCCTTACAAATCGTGAAATATATGATATTTACGAGTGAAGATCATATTAGTTCTTGTTCGTAAATATCAAATCAGAATTCTGATATTTTTCTCTGCACTGAAGGCATACCCACGTCCCGGACTTTTGAAGTCTTTTGTAATGCAAGGAAAATAATAGCAAAAATATTGGCTAAGTTGCATACACAATGATTTGATAATTTCAATGTATTGTGGCTTTTTTTAAATTCCCATTACTTACGGAATCTGGGTTCTCTCGCTTTCACTCATATATTTTTGTTTCCCTTATTTATTTATTTATTTATTTATTTTTTACATTTGTGCCTATAGCGCCTGTAGGCAGTGGTGACCCAGGGTTCGGATGGTAGGCTCTGGAGGTTCACTTGAGGGCTGTGATGGTTGCTCCTCGCCCGCGGTGGCACAGGCAGGATGTTCATAGTGACGCCTGTGATTAGAGGCTCATGCCGCCCCCCTGTGTCCTCCGATGCACTCGCAATCGAAGGTAGAGTTGATGGGCAGGACATGTGGGTGTTCTTAGGCCCTCGACGGTGCAGAAAGGTTTTGGGTTTCTTCGGGGATCGAACGCGGATCACCGAGAACGCCAGTCGGAGACGCTAACCACTCCGATACCGCCTCCCCAAAACCATTACCAAAGACTACTCTATACTGGACTTGCTACTCGTGCCCCGCGCCAACCCGCCCATGACCAGTGGAGGCCAGTTTTGCGATTCCTGCCATTTTAGAACATCACCCCTATTTCCCTTCCTAAGGTTTATCAGTATATATGATATACCGCTATGTTTGTAAATGTTTGTTCTATAATATTATCAAATAAAAAACAGTAAAATACACTAAAGAAATGCCATTATGAGAGAGTGAAGAAATATGCATGACCTCAATATATACTTAAACTCTTCGCCATTTAATATTTTGCGAGCAAACATTTTAGATGAAACATATTAATAGAAGCGGATTTTCATTAGCTTTCCATTGATATATTTAGTTTTCTGATAAATGAATTAGAACCATGCATAAATTAGCGTTAACTAAAAAAATAACATCAGCAATCGGATCGGCAAGTAAAAAAAGTGTTCCATGAATACAGTAGACTATGGCTTATCAGTATTAATGATACACTGTTATCTTCGTAAATGTTTGTTCTATAATATTATCAAATAAAACAACTAAATACATTAAAGAAATTCCATTATGAGACTGAAGCATGATGCATGAACTTATATTCACTTAAACTCATCGCCATTTAATATTTTGCGTGAAGACTTTTTACATGCAACATACCAATAGAAGCGGAATTTGATTAGCTTTCCATTGATATATTTCGTTTTCTGATAAATGAATTAGAACCATGCATAAATTAGCGTTAACTAAATAAATAACATCATCAATCGGGTAATTATCCCGATAGATGATGTTATTTTTTTAGTTAACGCTAATTTATGCATGGTTCTGATTCATTTATCAGAAAACGAAATATATCAATGGAAAGCTAATGAAACTCCGCTTCTATTGATATGTTTCATCTAAAATGTTTTCTCGCAAAATATTAAATGGCGATGAGTTCAAGTGAATATTAAGTTCATGCATATTTCTTCACTCATTCATAATGGCATTTATTTAGTGTATTTTACTGTTTTTTATTTGATAGTATTATAGAACAAACATTTACGAAGATAACGGTATATCATATATACTGATAAGCCATAGGAAGGGAAAAGGGAGTGATGTTCGAAAATGACAGGAATCGCAAAACTGGCCTCCACTGGAAATAGCCAAAATGAGTAGCAAGTCCAGTATAGAGTAGTCTTTGCCATTACCCTTGTACATTACCTTGGTTTGTACCATTACCCTTCAGTTTAAAATAGTTCGTTTTCTTTTCACCCACAGGTGACCGACAGTTTAAGCCATTTGATCTCGAGACACATGAACGAACACAAGGTTGGTATTCAAACTGTCGATGTTTACCACACTTCATGCATCAATGGAACTGTTGTTTGTGTTTGTGTAGTTATAGTGTTTTTCTTGTCACTTTTACTAGTGGGAATATCAAAGGTAAGAAAATATAACTGAATGAGATCTGACAAACACTGTAGTAAAGCCGGTCTGCTCATTATTTACTTTTCCAAGCCAAGTAAGATGTTGATGATCTGAGTTATTGTCCAGTTTATTACAAGCAAGTACTATCAAACCATAATTTTTTTTTTTTACATATTTCTAGTTCCTTTTCAACAATAGAATTTAATGACCATGTCATTTCGCATCAGATTTTTTCTCCCTCTCTTCCCTCGGCGATTGCTTTTGGCAGCTACGAGGGAAAGACACATCGGCCTGACGCTCCGACTCAGCGACACCCACGTACAGGTCTTCATTGACGACACCCTGGTAAGCCACTACTAATGTCCATGTACATACAATTATCGCTCTGCGATTTCTTTCAATGCATCGCTTAGGAACAAACGGCATGCCTTTATTATCAGGAATATGAGAGTGAAGGAAAGAGACCGTCGTATGTGAGTCCAGGAGCGACCCACTCCGGCGTGCACGTGTTAGTGGTGCACGAGTCTCATGGACACCTCATGATGGTGCAACACTTCCTTACACACCAGCCAGCTGAACATCAGCGTCTACGGCAGTGTTTGTCTACCATACAGCCTGGCAGGATGTTGGCGGTAGTGGGGGCGGTGAGTATATGTAGAGAGAGAGAGAGAGAGAGAGAGGAGGAGAGAGAGAGAGAAGAGAGAGAGAGAGAGGAGAGAGAGAGAGAGAAGAGAGAGAGAGAGAGGAGAGAGAGAGAGAGAGAGAGAGAGAGAGAGAGAAGAGAGAGAGAGAGAGGAGAGAAGAGAGAGGAGAGAGAGAGAGAGAGAGAAGGAGAGAGAGAGAGAGAGAGAGAGAGAGAGAGAGAGAGATGCGTAGAAATCAGGTGTAAGGAAATTAGAAATCTTGACTAAGTACTTGTAGTATATTCATCAGAGAGCGAAAAAGTTTTAAAAACAGACCTATGTTCAAATATATTTCATCGCAGTTTGATTATAATCAAACTGCGATGAAATATATTTGAACATAAGTCTGTTTTTAAAACTTTTTCTCTCTCTGATGAATATACTACAAGTACTTAGTCAAGATTTTTAATTTCCTATAATTATAGAAGAAAAAAGATTTCCTTTTAATTACCTATAATTATAGAAGAAAAACGTTAAGACAACTTTCAGCAGATTTTTTTCATTTTTGCTGATTAATGCGTAAAAATATTTACTTTGATCACCCTTGCCTTTTCACATGACCACTCACCCCATACCATCTGCATCATTCCCTTCGTCCTCCTCTCCTCTCAGCCAGAATGGGTAATGTTCTTGAGTCAAGAGGCGAAGGACGTCCTCACGGCAATGGGATCGAAATGGGCGGTGCATGTTGGACAAGGCGAAGTGTGGGCGTGGGTGGGCATAGTAGGAGGAGAAACGCTGGCTGAGGCGATCACCACGAGAAAGATACAGCAATATCCTGCGTCTGCCCTCCAGTTGGATGTGTACGTGGCCAAGACCCAGGAGCCAGGCAGGTAAACCTCATTGCACAATCCACTCCCTGTCAGTCTGGGGCTTTATATTGAGTCTTGTGAGGCACACAGGAGTCTCCACAAGATGTGCACACATATAGTGACGAAATTCACAGAAAAACATGTAACATGTTTTGATTGATTAATAAACTCCTATTTATTATATTTCAGCTAAGAGTATGTAAATGATTGCATACTTCTACCTGAATTTAGCAATTGTTACCTTCCATTGTTTGTCCCTTCTTCTTGTGGATATGCATAATTGATTATTAAGGGTCGTTAGCCGGAATCTACAAGTTACTGATTGAAAATAATGTGTTATGTTTGACTTTGGATGTAAATTGTAAGAACGTTATTAGCGGCAATTGTTTTCTTTCACTCTTTGATCAGACAGCAGGTGCACGTGGTACAATTCTCCCAGCGTTCACCGCCAGGCGATTTTCTGCGAGCAGTATGAAGGGTACGGCGATTTGTGTGCCTGTGAGCGCCCCTTCGTTCCCGAGACGCGGAAAGTTCAGGTAGAAAAGAAAAGCCCCTCTTAATACTTGTTAAAATCACAGATTTCCTTTGATGTAGTCGAATATAAGCTTTACAAGCCATACGCGAGAAAAATGTTTAAGACAGTAAATTAACAACTTTCGAATTATTTATAAAACTCTAGAATCTCTCGTAATCATTGCCTCGCGACTCCTTCTTCAGAAAGCCATCAAGATGCGCGAGGACATCCCCGTCGTTGTAGTGACTGCTAATAAGCCCTATTACTTATACAGGTAAGTCATACATTAGCTCCTTCTGAATGTTGAGAAAAGAGTATTGTATGTAGTTCCTTTTCATAACTCAAGTCAGCTTATTGTAACTAATATTCATTGCACAGCTCCTAGTCGTCATTGGGAGTCACTAGATGGTGATTCAATAAAATAAGGCAAATATTTAGCTGCTTCAGAAAAATCACAGTGACACAGGATTGTTGATTTTGTAATTCTTTGTTAAATAATTACTTCAAAGATCATTTATATTGTGCTGACAAAGAATTAAACCTTTTAGGCTGGTTTATAAGAAGCTGTATTACAAACATCATATAAGGAGTGACATACACACCGTTCAATGTACAACAAATCAATGTTGTACATTGAACGGTGTGTATGTCACTCCTTATATGATGTTTGTAATACAGCTTCTTATAAACCAGCCTAAAAGGTTTAATTCTTTGTCAGCACAATATAAATGATCTTTGAAGTAATTATTTACGCCCACAGTGTTATGGACTTGCTCAGCAGGAGTATTTGACGTTGTCGGTACCTGTGCAGGAGGACAAAGATCCGGATCTTCAAATCGCTTGTGATCCCTGTCTTACTCTATGGTTGTGAGACATGGACACTAAATAGCGACTTGAAGAGACGAATTGATGCCTTTGGTAATAAATGTCTTTGAAGAATCATGGGGTATCGCTGGGATAATTACATGTCAAATCAGCGGTTGCACCGTGAGAATGAATCGAGGTCTATTACCTACATAGTCCGTCAGCGCCGACTTCGGCTATATAGGCATATGGCCCGTAACCCGGAAACCTATCCTTCCCATCGGGTTATATCTGTAAGAGACATCCGGCGTGGAGGAGGGGGCGCCTTCTCTCCTCGTGGAGAGGAGGCGCCCCCTTGTGGGCGCAAGGGGGAGCCCACAAGGCTCGTGGCTGGGGCAAATTGATGTTTCTTGTCGAGAGCTGCTTAGTATGGTAAAGGAGCTTGCATGGGGACTCGCGCGTAGTGACCCCCGGGAGTTGCGTCGAAGGGTGGGCGAGGCGACACGCCCCCCGGCGTATGCCCCTATTGATTGATTGAATGCACAACATAGTACATCATTATAATGTCTGAGCACAGTCTTCGCAGCAAAATTTTACCTAATATGTACGATACATTAGTCGAAAATTAGAAATGTGTAACATCAAGCACGAGGGCCCCTCCCGTTGCTTATTAACTACGATCTTTGCCTTGACTACCTTAGGCCCGGTTCACACTTCACGTTTTTGCTGTCCGTAGTCTACGTGCGTCTTGTCATCAGTGGCGCCACAGTACGTCACAGTGACGTCACTCCCTGCCTGTGTAGTGTGAACCAGGCTACAACCACCACGTTGCTGGAGCAGTGATGACGTCACTGACCTTGAGAGACGCGCGTCCAGGCTCACATTATTCGGAGTTCCCAATTCTTTCTCCGCGGGCTGCGGGAGTGACGGGGTGACGTCACTGTGACGTCACTGATCGCCACGCCCACGTAGACACGGACAGCAAAAACGTGTAGTGTAAGCCCCGCCTTAGTGTATGTGTGTATGTATGCATTTTTTATTTCTCACTGATCTCATCTATATATATATATATATATATATATATATATATATTATATATATATATATATATATAGATAGATAGATAGATAGATAGATAGATAGATAGATAGATAGATAGATAGATAGATAGATAGATAGATAGATAGATAGATAGATAGATAGATAGATAGATAGATAAATATAGATAGATAGATAACAGTAGATCTGGATGTGACACTCGGCAAAGAAGCGCGCGGCACGCTGCAGTACTATGATATATTTCGTTTTCTGATAAATGAATTAATTATAACCATGCATAAATTAGCGTTAAACAAATACATAAAATCATCAATCGGGTAATTTTCCCGATTGATGAGGTTATTTACTTAGTTAACGGTAATTTATGCATGGTGCTAATTCATTTATCAGAAAACGAAATATATCAATGGAAAGCTAGTAAAATTGCGCTTCTATTGATATGTTTCATGTTAAAATTTGACGCGCAAAGTTTTAAATGGCGAAAAGTTTAAGTGAATATTAAGTTCATGCATATTTCTTCAGAGTCTCTTAATGGCATTTCTTTAGCGTGTTTTACTGTTTTTTATTTGATAATATTATAGAACAAACATTTACGAAGATTACAGTAGATCATATATACTGATAAACCAGTCTATATGATAGTCATATGCAGCAAGTGAATGGGCAGCAGACTGGCCATGGGGCCAGTACTGCAGCGTCCAGCGCGCTTCTTTGCCGAGTGTCACATCCAGGTCTACTGTTATCTATGATATATACAAAGGTGGGCGCGCCGCTGAATTTTGGTACTTGCGCCTGCCCCCCTGCGCCGGCGGCGATGCCCACCTGCGCCCGCGCCGCTGCGCCGCTATTTTTGGCCCCTGCAGTTGCGCCCCGCGCCGCTGCACCGCTACGCCGCGCGCCGCTATTAATTAAGTATGCCTATACAACAACTGTGTGCAGTGCCAAAGTTTCTACCTATTTAGCCCCCAAAAAAACAGTTTTAGGCTATAGAAAAGTCTTTTTTAATGAAAATACAACTTATAATAGGCATCACAGTTACCTATATTCTCATTAAAGATTAAACTATGGCCCGTGAGCTAAATTACTCGGCCGGCGGTAAATTTAGCCAGATTGGCCCCGCCCACTGAGTCTGAGTTTCTGTCTCTACTCATCCTTCTACTCAATGTCCTCCTCCTCCTCCTTGTCCTCCATGTTAGGCTCCAAGTACTTGTACCCCATAAGCTTCAGGTTGCCGCGGAGGAAGACCAGCTGCTCAAAGTTGCAGGCCGTCAGGAAGGCCCTTTTTGGGCCTCAAGATGTCCCCGGCGACGCTGAACAGCCTCTCCACTGCAGCAGAGCTGGGGAGGGCAGTGTTGTACTTAATGAACATGTCAATCCAGGACTCCCTGTGCTCCATGGGGAACATCTTGATGGTGACGGGGTCCTCACTAAAGCTGGGCAGTGGCGCGGACAGCGGCGCGGATTTTTGACTTGCGCCGCGCGCCGTTGCGCCGGTT
>JACEEZ010007871.1:5000-20000 GCA_016584305.1 Chionoecetes opilio | reverse complement strand
CCATTCCTTCATTCATTCAATCGTCTTATACTCTCGAGCTGTCGAAACCAAAATTTTGCAAATTGAAAACAGATAAAAAAAGGCATCTTAAGGGTGGTTCACACTGGGCAAATGTCGGCAAACATAGGCTGCGATGACTCCCCGGGGAGTCATCGCAGCCTATGTTTGCCGGTAAAACCTACACCGCTCGATCGGTCTTTATCTGCTGAGTTACCGAGCATTTCGCGCGCCAAATCCAAACAAACGCGGAAACCAGCACCACCCTCTTCCCCACTCACCCCAATTGTTGGTATAATTTCGGTATTGGGCACTGAAAACTAACAAATTTAACTTACATCATCGTGTAGATCTTTTCAGCCTTATTTTGAATCTCAATTTCCCATGACAATGGCGATACATATAATACCGAAAATTTTCCGTTTTAGCTACAGCCAGAAACGGTTGTTAGGTTAAATCAGATTATGTTAGGTTAGACGTGGGGTTTGATTTAGATTATATCAAGGAAAAGATGATGATTCATGGTTGAATGTACACTGTAAACACTGTTGATGGCGGGGAAGCGGGAACAACAAACCAGCATTTGTTCCCCGAAACGAATTGCGTGTGTGAATGTAATCTCAGCACTCGGCCGCTAAAGACCGACATCCCGGCGCTACAAAGTGCTGACATTTGCCCAGTGTGAACCAGCTTTTAAGATCTCAATTATTTGCTTTTACCTGTGTGCCTGAAACGTAGATAGCAATATGGCCAAGCACATGCAGTAAAAAGATGATGCCACAATCTTAAAAGATTCCTAATCGAAAATTGTTTATCTGTAAGGTAAAACGAAAATTGTTTACTTTTTTTTTCTTTTTTTTTTACATTTGTGCCTATAGCGCCTGTAGGCAGTGGTGACCCAGGGCTCGGATGGTAGGCTCTGGAGGTTCACTTGAGGGCTGTGATGGTTGGTCCTCGCCCGTGGTGGCGCAGGCAGGATTCTTATAGTGACGCCTGTGATTAGAGGCTCTTGCCGCCCCCCTGTGTCCTCCGATGCACTCGCAATCGAAGGTAGAGTTGATGGGCAGGGCATGTGGGTGTTCTTAGGCCACTCGACGGGGCAGAAAGGTTTTGGGTTTCTTCGGGGATCGAACTGGGTCACCGAGAACGCCACTCGGAGACGCTAACCACTCCGCTACCGCCTCCCCTAGCTATCTGTAAGGTAAAGGTAAAGATGGGGGCATACGCTAAGCTGCGTGTGGCCTCGGTGCTCATCTCTGTCCCATTAGCCCTTGAACCTGCAGTGGGTGAGAACCTGCTACCCTGGGACACAGGGCTAGTGTGACATCCGGGTTACCACAGTTACCTTCCCCAGGTACCCAATTATCGACCAATCCCGAAAAGAAGGATGAACAGCTGTATCTGTGGACAACAACTAGTATATAATTATCAGAATCCCCTTAATTTTTAGCTGGTATTTTCTATGGTGATTTTCTATTTATTTGTGGTATTTCTTTTTCAGAGTAAGGATTTCTGTTCTACACAGTAATGTCTCTCTCTCCACAGTAATTTCGATATTTTTCTTTCGTGTTTTTTGAAGTGATGCTGAGACTATAGGACCCTTATTGTCTTCTCCTCCACCTCTCATCTTTCAGCAGTTTATTCAAAGGATCTGAGGCGTTGTGGTAACCTGGATAGTCGGATTTAGAATGTACGTAATTGTTCATGGTGATTAAGGAATAGCACCACAGTTATATCAGGTAGAGGTCATTGTAGCTGTTCAACGGTATCATGGCAACACAGTGTGGGGACCAGATATGATTAGGTTTTCTTATATCATTACTGATGTGTAGTCCTTCAATGCAAATTATGAACGGTGATTTCCGGGTAATCGGTGGCATTGGACATATGACACTCGCCTCGCCTATCTGTCAGGATCTTAAGAACAAATATGGCTAATAAGCTCTGTACTCTGTGTAGTTTGCGGCAGTATTTTTTTGACGTTTCGTTCTTTCATACGTTATTGTTCCCGAACTACCACCATTGTAGCTTATACGAAAAAAGATGCCAGGCCAGATCATTCATAATTCATATTTTATTGTGTATAGTCATTGCACAAAAATTTGAAGTGTATGATTGAATGAATATTCATGTGAGCAGATGCAATGATGGTCTCTATTTCGTCTCCAGTGTTTCCGGACCTACGACATCAGCACGCGAGAGGTGTACGAGGGCGTGATGCGGCTCAGGTGGCGTAACAGCCTGGTCTACCTGGTGGGCTGTCCCTCCTCGCCTTTCTGGTGGGTAGGACTTGGTTCTATTTTTGGTGAACACAAACATCTAACTTAATGAGTGTGTCTGACAATACTGAGCGTATTATGCCTAGGTGCAGGTTTAGTTAATCAATCAGTGTGGGCATACGCCGGGGAGCGCGTCGCCGCGCTCACCCTACGACGCCATTCCCGGGGGTCACTTCGTTTGAGTCCCCATGCAGGTTCTCTTCCCATACCAAGCAACTCTCGACAGGAAACATCAACATGCCCCAGCCACGAGCCTTGTGGGCACCCCCTTGGCCCCTTCCACGCCGGATTGTCTCTTACAGATATAACCCGGTGGGAAGGATCGATTTCAGGGTAGCGTGCCACTTGCCCATATAGTCCAGCTTGGAGCTGACGGACTATGCAGGTAATAGGCCTTGATTCAGTCTCACGGTGTAATCGCTGATTTGACATGTAATCAGCCCAGTGATACCCCATGATTCTACAAAGACACTTATTACCAAAAGCATTATTTCGCCTCTTCAAGTCGTTATTTAGTGTTCAAGTCTCACAACCATAGAGTAAGACAGGGATCACAAGCGACTTGAAGATCCGGATCTTTGTCCTTCTGTACCGACAACCCCAAATACTCCTGTTGAGCGAATCCATAACATCGTGGGCTATGCCAATCCGCCGTAAGACTTTTTGACGTGACCTGCCGTCATTATGGACTGCGCTACCAAGGTATGTAAAACTTTCCAAGATCTCAATGTCCTGGCCGCACGCATGAACAGACTGTACTGTTTCATCTAGTAAGCCTCCAAACACCTTGACCTTGATATTGAGCCAGGAGACCTCAAGTCCCAAAGGCTTTGCCTTCTCGTGCAGCGCCTCGAGAGGCATCACCAGGACCTCCAGCAACTCTGCAAATTTTATTGCATCATCGGCAAAAATAAGATCAGTGATCTTGGTGTTGCTGAGGGATACTCCAAAATCACTTTGATCTACAATTTTGCCCAATACCCAGTCCATAAAAGTGTTGAAAAGTAATGGTACAAGGACCCACCCTTGCCTCACTCCTGTATTCAAAGAAAGAAAGCTGGATACACCTCCCGCACACTTCACAGCACTCTCAGTCCAAGAGTACAGGCCAGTCATCAAACCAATAGTCCTTGCAGGAATCCCGCGAAGTCGCAGAAGATCCCAGAGTGAATCATGATGCACTGAGTCAAACGCATTCTTGAGATCAACATAGGCTGTAAGCATCCCCTGTCCAAACTTAAGTCGCCGTTCCACAAGGACACAAAGCGTTAGGATTCCGTCAGTTGTTGACATACCAGGCGTGAACCCAGACTACTCAGGTTTTTTATGCTTCAGCGGATGACTGCGAATCCGTGTCAGTAGTAGATGGACAATCACTTGGCTGAAATGCTGAACAGTGTAATACCACGGTAGTCGTTGCAGTCCTGACGGTCACCTTTCCATTTGCAGATATGGACGACAAGCCCCCTTTTCCAGTCAGGATGAATGGCGCCCAATTGCCACACGCCAGTCAATAAAGCATGCAAACCGCGGATCATGGCCTCAGCCCTAGCTTTGAGCAGCTCCGCACTTATATTGCAAACACCAGCTGTCTTTCCACCCCTCAGCTTTACTACAGCCTCTCTGACTTCGTCAAGAAAGGGTGTGGTTTCATCGATGGGAGGATCGGCATCCACTGCTTGTAAACCAGTGGTGTGAAGCTGCCCACTTGGACGGTCCACCGTGAACAACTACCCAGAGTACTCAGCCCAACGAGCCATCTACCTATCCATATCAGACACGAGGCGCCCATCTGCTGCTCGGATAGCACTCGTCCGAGGAGACTTGGAGCGGAGCTTCTTCAGGGCTCGGTAGACAGGTCGGATGTCATTAGCGTTCAATTGGTCCTCGACAACCTAAGAGAGACTCCTGACACACCTCTCCTTGTCTCTCCTCTGGAGAGTTTTAGTCAAAGAGCCTACAAGCAAGATAGGAAAGCTCAGGCCCTAGCCTAAGCATATAAGTCTGGGTAATTGTAGAGACTTGTCTGGGCTAAGTTAAAATGGTACATCTTGTGGGTACTCATTTATTTAAAAGTCCAATAAGGAACTTAGATTTATTTTAAACAGATATGTAGTGAGCCAGCCAGTGATTCTCGGTGGAGCTCGTGAGATGAGCGTCCTGGTAGTGCCGAGATCCGAGATGTTCTGCCTTCGTTTACGCCCTTCTGCTCCTTGCTCTCGCCGTTTCTTCTCTCGTCAACATCTGACGTTGACAATAATGCTAGCCACAACAGTCTAACATAGATCCTATTGTTCTGCGCTTCTTAATTGCTTAAGCTTACAAAGTGCTTACCTGTACTTGGTTCTCATGGTAAACCGGGAAAGATATACATATATTTATATATACATTACATATATATAATTATATGTTTATGACGTTTCTAAAAATATACTGGTTCTTTTGATGTTCAGTACATGAAAATATCCTGTATGGAAGTTATAATACTTGTTACACTTGTGTGATAATAGTTGTAATTTAATAGTAATAGTAATGCAAAGTTATTATATATATTAGAAGTGATTACTGACTGACAAGCATAATATGTGATGTCTAGCACGAACGCCATCTCTTTCCGTCCAATGAAACTGTTGATTTAGATTTATTTAAATCCAATTATTATTTCCTCTGACATCATTCAAGATTAATACTCTATGCATTTTCAGCACAGACACTCACACACATACACAATCAGACATGATAACAATATATATTGAAATGAAGTATTACTAGGTGAGAATTGAACATGGGCCCACGGAGCAGAAGCTGGGCGCGCTACCCACTACACCACGGTGGCTTACTTTTGAGAATTGACAACTATATATATACAATAAAACAAGGACCGCCGGTGCTGCCACCTAGCGCTTGCCCAAACACTTCACCCAATGGACAGCACACTCCGAAACACCTGTTTTCCTATCTTGCGTGTAGGGTCTTTGGTTCTAGTCCTTCATGACAGAGCATTGTACTGGTCCTGGCTCCCAGCAAGTCTGGCAGCGCGACTCTCCTCGATATTCTCCAGCGTCTCCGTCGAGACAACAACACGGCTTGATCTCGGGCACTCCCCAATACACTCCTTGGCAGCCTGGAGAATTTAACGTTTGAAAGTACCCCACAGTTCTACAGAGTCTGTGAGGGCGAAAATATGAAGGTCTAAAGTAAATTCCATTTAATTTTCTATGTTTCCATGTTGCGGGACGAGGACCCGTTCTTACACGAATACCTACATGATAATATGTTACATGAATAATTATTATTGCAAAGTTTACACTTTGTAATGTCATTAGAGATAATCTCGAAATACGTAATCCTAAATCACACTGATGTGACTGGACGCCATTTAGTGGAGCGGTCGAGGCCAAAAAAAGGGCCTTATTTAAGGAGTTACCCCTCCACACTTTAGAACAAGGCAAATGAGGTATTGTTGGATTCGTTAGGATGTCTACTTTATGAATAATGATGTTTTAAAGTCAGATTCTAATTAAAACATGGCCATTTAACCCATTTAACCCATTCAACCCATAAAAAATTGAGAATTTTTGAATATCTTAAAAATTGTTATTTTGGCACTTACAAAGATTACTTACACTATTAGGATGTCTACTTTATGAAAAATTATGTTTTACAGTCGATTTTTAATTAAAACATGGCCATTTAACCCATTTACCCATAAAAATTGAGGTGTTGGAATATCTTAAAAAAATTATTTTGGCACTTACAAAGATTACTTACAGTATTTACACCATCATGTCCGTATCATCTCCGACTTCATCTCCATTTGCCACCTCACTTATCTCCGGCCGATTCGCACATTCTCCACCACAGGAACAAATGTCAATGCACTCAAGCCCAGCAATGACCACTGGCATTTTTGTCCGCGACAACCTTTGTCAGTGCAGTACAAATGAGTTAGGTCTCTAACCTCTGCTGGTGCCGATTCATTCTTGTACATTGTTGGACGCATTTTCATCCTTTGCATTCACATGCCAACCAGGGCCCAAACTGGGTTCATGTTCTCAGGTTTTGCGATGTGACTGACACCACACTGCTACTTGGTATTGGGCCCGCAATACTTATTGTTCAAAAGCATCATATGTTGGTGGCAGTAAGGATGCGGTTTATCAGTTTGGTGGCGAGTACGAACGAAGCTCATTCTGAACTGAATTTTTAGTTTTTTTACCATGCATGAAAGACAAATCGCCTTGCGGTATCTAGGAAAGTGGGCACATCCGGGAATGCTTCCAGGCCCTGTAAGGCATCTGAATTTTTGGCGAGAGCTGAATAATGCCGTTCGCTTTCCAGTCTGTATAGAGCACCTTGTCGTGTCACATCCTGACAGAGCATGCACGGCGGGTTTAATCACTTGCAATGCTGTTTTTGCCGAGTTTGGTACTGATATGGTGAACAGGTATGAATCCGTTCCTTTGAGACAATTTTCCCCTTTAGTGCCCAGAAATGCATATATACTTCATCGGCCAGTGCTCCCTGCTCCGTAATACCCCAACAAGACGAGGACATCCGTGTCGTCACACCGAATGATTATCCTTGATGGTCTCTCGATAACATGATTGCATGCAATACCATACGAGTGGTCCGCCTCCTCTTGTGTGCTGTACAACCCCTCAAGACTGGACCACCCACTTCATTCAAACTTTGACCACTTCTCCATCTTCAATCCACCTGCCAGTATACCGATTTATCTGCAGGCGGAGATCTTGTCCATTGTCGCAGATGTACTGACAGATGAATGAAGCTAAACTAGCCTTGTTGGTACTGGTTTTGAGGAGTTCCTGTAGTTCGGGACGTCCCTGTTCCCTTTTTATCTGGTAGTTGAATCCAAATCCATCTTTCCCTCGTTCGGGTTCAGTTCATTCGACTTAATTGACTGTTCTCTATCGTCCCGGGGTAAAAGACCAAACGTCACAACGACAATGGAAGGATCCATGGCACTGTTCTTCAGAGACGCACAGCTGGGTCCAGAAACACCTTTCCAAGATCATTGAAAGTCTTGAAATGATTCTCGTTCAGGCCTAAACACATTGGCCATGCCATAAATGAGGTTGCAGCAGATTGCGATGACGTCGGGGAATTCTAACTAGGAAGGAAAAAGAATTTCATCCGTATTTGCTTCCAGCTTTTTGCAAGATCTGCTTTTTTGGGTCTTCCTCATCGAACCATCGTCGTGGAACATTAAAGGGGGACAGCTGCCAATTCGTAGGAGAGGCCCTTTGGGCGCATTCCACATCACGGTTCTTTGACACTGCAAGCAGTCTTCTGAAGAGTACCCGTATCGATCATTATCTTCCCTTCTTACACTGAAAAAGACACTTCCTCTTTGGGCAGAAAACTTTTGACTACTGTCTTGGGATTGGATCCCAGAAATTCCTCTTCTTTTCGTCCCCCAAACCTTTCTTTCGTGAACTGATTGAACATTTCCCCACCCTTTGTTTGTGGCACTCCCTTCATCCCACTCTTCGACTTCTTCTGATGCCACCTGACCACTATTTATTACTAGGGAGGTTGCCACACTTTTCAGTCAAATGGATCTTGGGATTGTTCCTTGTGTATTCCTTGATGACTTTAACATCATTCTGGTCCTTGGTCACTCGAGCATGTCCAAGTTCTTCATGTGTATTCTTGGACTTGGTAGGTGTAACCACTTCTTTGAATCGTTCTGCGTATTCCCCGGTTATTTTGGCGGGGCAGCAGCCAGCGAACTAAGGCTTCCTTTTTCCCCAGTGTGTAACCGATGACACCACCTTGGCTTTTAGCCTCGCGATTGATACTCTGTTCGAGAGCCTGATCCGTAGGAACGCAGTTGAAAGTCCTTTCTGAGCGTTTCACAACGAAACCCCCTTCCGACATGTGGGTAAACATTCGTGAGCTGACACCTCCAAGTGACGCATTTCCGCAACATGACTGGGGTTTTATCGTGCATAGTTGCTGGGGGCCTGCCAGGACAAGTACGGTATGACTTCAAGGACGGGCGATAAGGTGCATTTCAAAATCAGCCTCACGGTCTGCCCGAAATAACTTCAAGAGGGTGTCACCAGCATCAGAAAAACTAATCCAGTAACGGGAAAGTTGCTGATTGTTCTCTTCCTGTGTCTTTGAACTTCTTCATTGTACTGGAAAGAGGATGACAACGCATTTCAATCTCCTGACACACAGCAGTGCAGGCTTCCGGGGATTGGGATTTTGAGGTATTCTCTAGATCTGCAATTAAGTGCGTGTCTCATCATCCAACCAGGGCAACTTGTTTTTCATTGCAAAGGTTTCGGCAGCTGATAGAAACAAATGAAACAGTGCTTTGTGTACCATCTGATTCCTCTTAACCTCTGGCATACTGCTTCCCTTGCAACATCAAACTCACGGATGCTGAGCATACCTTCGGGACTGTCAGCATGTTTTTGAGACCACCATCACTAAACAGCTTCCCTATACTGGCTATGAAAGCCATAGTGAGATGCATCCCACCAGCCTCATCGTCACTCGACCACCAAGGATCTGGCTCAGTCCAAGAATCTGTTCAGCCTTGCTATATAGTGCCAGGGCAGCAGTGACCAAACATGTTCTTGTCCACTGCATTTGGAATTTTTAACCATTTCAGCAAAGTTTGCGGTAGATCGTAGAGAATCAGAGGGTGGCGCATTAATGAATGGGAGATACCATATTCGAGTCAGTGGAATTTCCCCCTCACTAACTAGAGAAATTTAATCCACCCCAAGCCGGATACGTGAAGTTTCAGGGGACTTGCACGGGCCATTTTCCAAATCAAGTCATTTAGTACCACATCACTAGCAGACTTATCCAGTTCTTTGACTTCCCATTTCACACATGGTTCTGGTTTAGTATGGGCCCGTCAGGGTGGCAAGGTTGGGAGAGGCGTGAGCTTGCAATGTGCAGAGTCCCTGCGCATTCGGGCAGAGGTTCGAGTCCGCCTAGTTTGTGCTGACGTGCGGCGCTTTGTATATCAAAAAACCTTGTAGTTGGTACTTGCAAAGTGTCTAGATAGGATGAAAATCTTATCTTATCTTGGTTTAGTAAGGGGGTTTGTTGTAGCGTTTGATTTCCTCCTCATCCAGCTCTGTGCATCTAGGGTTTTTAGTTGATCTTGGGAAAGCAAGGGTTTCTTCTGGCCTAGGAGACCTTTGATACAACACACAGCCATTGGATGTGTAGTGTTCTTTTCCGTCTATTGTCTGTTCATTTTGATCGAAATTGTCAATTGCAGCATCAAAAGTGGTCTTACTAACATTCTCAGGATCATGACAGAAATGTCACTGGTAATATAACGTCAACTTGGTTGACACCTGGTCCAAAGCAATGGCAGTGAGGAATCTACGCACTTCATCAAGGTATGCTGTGTCCAAAGAGACAGGTCATCTATCGTTCTCGACTACCATGGGGCGTGGTGCAGCTTGACACCTAAAAACCCAAATGTTATTGGGGTATGGATTTTACAAACTAGAGAAATCATGTTGTGACATATTTCAAGACTCTCATTTCAAAGTTTCCCATGTGAGTCTCAGATTCATAGCTTGTAGCCTGTCAAAGTCTTTTTTTGAAGTACACCATCAACGAAATCATAAAGGATTCGGAACAAGTCTTGCCTTTTTGTGTCTCCATAGTCCCACTAGAATCTAACGATTAGATTGAAATGTAATGTCCCGATACATTTCCTGATGATACCAGCTGCCTTATGCAAGACACAGCGTCCTCTTCTGAATTGACATCATCGAGGATCGAGTTCACTTCACCAATTTCATTTACATGCACTTGTAGCCTCACAACGTGTTTCAAGGCCTCGGCAACTGTGATATCCCTGAGCATACAAATCAGACTTCCCAGGATGGACGATGAATGAAATCCTGTCTCCAAATGCTTCTGTAATTTCTCCTTCATCTCCATTAGTACAAGACTCGTTGGTTTTAGAGTTGACCTCTACTGATATAGCGACCATCGTTCATTCAGGACGACAAGGTTGTGATAGAGATGGTTTGGACAGGACAGTCTCTTCAATCTCCTTACACAAAATTTTGAAGGCACACGCATTGTCAGATTTATCAACCTTACCCTAGCACTAGCACTTTAAAATTAGTAAACGAGATGTAAGCGAATAGCAAGAGCGATGATATTTTGCATCCATTGCAAATAATCAGTGTTTGACAGCATTCGCATTTGAATCTCATAGTCGTTTCTCTAAAGGCTGCATCAAGCACTCTTTGCCGTGTGGCGGACCCCGTCCCAGTTGAGATGTTCGACATTTCTCTTTCCACTATGTGATTTCCCACTATGAAACGCCTGATCGAATGTCAAATTGCGACGTGTCATACGCCGGGGACGAAAACACGTCCAACCGTAGGCCCCTACCTGTTCCCATCGTCAGCGTCAGCACATGTACCATGTTTCTTTGGGGGTATCTGGATATTCCTCTTGTTCTATAATTTGCTCTGCACTTTTGGTGGGAAATTTTATGACTGTATCTCCTTTTAGGATGTCGTTTTTCACTGGAACAGCTATCACAGACACCATCTTTACGAAGTTCGGCAGCTTTCAGAATGGATTTTAATCCTTCGACTCCAGCTTGTGGACAATGGTTATCAGCTTTGGTTTTGGATATGAAGTCTCGAAAATACGCAGCTTCGCAAGACTGTTCTTCTCCTCTTCTGAGGGTTCTTCTGGGTTCCATACTTTCTTCAACCTGCAAGGAAAAAAACCATACACAATTAGAAGTGATAAAGTACAATGAGTGTACGTTTGCGCAGGGTTTCTTTGTATAACTGAAGACAAAGTACGAGTCAAAAATGGCCAAAAATGGGTAAAACCCCTAATTTTGGGTTATATATTATATATATATAATATATATATATATATATATATTGGTAATATTATATATACCTATATATAAAATATGTATATATAATATATATATATATATATATTTTGGGTATATATATATATAATATCCTATATATAAAATATGTTATATATATATATTATATATATATATATATATATATATATATATATATTTAACATATTTTATATATAGTATATATATTAGGTAATATATATATATATATACTATATATATATATATAATTATATCTATATATATATATATATATATATATATATATATATATATATATATATATATATATATATATTATATATAAAATATATATATATATATATATACACGCACATTAATATAAAATGTATGTGTGTGTGCGTGTGGTGTGCGCTTGAATACAGACATAGTTAGAAATTTATATATAGATAGATAGATGTATATTTTGATTGACATAGAGAACTGGATGAATGATTGATAATATGGACACAAGAAATCTGGTTCTTTATGATTGCAGTAGGTATATTAATTCATACGTTAGGAAGGTATTTGGCTCCATACTAACCTCCGCCTTTCTATGCATGCCCAGTGTCCACAATCCCACGGGCGAGGTGTACCGACCGTCGCTGACCGAGCTGCGGCGTGCGGCGATGTTTAGAGAGGACTGGGAGATGACACTATTACCTGAAAACCCTCGCGTCGCCCGTGACTCCATCCGCCTCCCAAACCTCGACCTGACCAATTTCCATCCCAAAGTGAAGACTAAACGCCCTCTTTTACTCTTGTGAGAGTGTTTTGAGGGTGAGCATCATTCTCTTGACAAAAGATGAAAGACAAATCAGAACGATACTTCGTTAAAATATCTAGGAACGATCGATTGCAGAGAAATAAACATGCATTAAAGGTTTCCATGCTGCATAAGTTTCTGTTGTATATAGTGATAGAGAGATATTGTGAAAAATGTCGTAAGCACAATATGATAGCCATTATAAGTAGACTTTATCTCCTGGACATTCAAAGCCCTATTTGAAAAAACTGTCCAACGTGCCTTTTTTCAGTCTTGCCTAGTGGTGTCGCAGAGACAAAACATGCTTATTGCAATAATGACATGAAAAAAGTGCTCTTGGGGTAAATTAATTATAAGTTCTAGGCTATATAAAAAATTGTAATTATAAGATTTATACCTAAAAAAATGGTCTCTCTCTCTCTCTCTCTCTCTCTCTCTCTCTCTCTCTCTCTCTCTCTCTCTCTCTCTCTCTCTCTCTCTCTCTCTCTCTCTTTTTACAACCATAAATGTCATATTGTGGTTTTTTTTTATGGTTATTAAGATTTTTTTTTTTTTATGCATTTAAAATGATTGGTTTACTATTGTTCACTTCCATATTATCATCCATAAAATGTTATATTTTCAAAATGGCCTGACCAGTCCCTTGCTATATTATTATGTATTATAGCTTTCAGGTCCTATAAAAGCTTCGGCTTATTGGACCTGGCTTTATCACTATATGTAATATGTTCATATGTACAAAACTACATGGCCAAATAAATATATCAATATCATATATCTCTCTCTCTCTCTCTCTCTCTCTCTCCTCTCTCTCTTCTCTCTCTCTCTCTCTCTCTCTCTCTCTCTCTCTCTCTCTCTCTCTCTCTCTCTTCCCTTTTCACTCCCTCTTATCTAACATTCTCTTTTTCTCCGTCTACGTCTCTCCACCCCCCTCTTCCAATCTATTCAATCCTCTTTACCAAATACATTTGCTCTATATTCGATATATGTACTGAATTTCTCTATTTTTCTTCAGTCCCCCTACCGCCCTGAGTCAAGTCTCGCCCCTTTTCTGCATCAATGCATTACCCATACCTGTCTGCCAATAAAGGTTCACAAAATGCATTTGTATTCCACATATTTTGGTGCCAGGCTATTTAGAAATATGCTAAGATATGTACACTACAGTAATTTTCATTGGGTTTTTTTCATATTGGGCTGGGAGATTTAATTTAAAAGGGAACATGGCAAATCGTGGTGTTCAACTGTGTGTGAACAAACCTGTGATACGCGATGAAGCGAACTGTTTCAGAGCTTCGGTAAGTTGAAACACCTCGATATTGTATTAGTTTGCTACGACGCGCTGTTGGAGATTTGTTACAAAAGTGGCCACATGGAGGATTGACAAGGTGGCGCTGCAGGGACACTAGTGAAGAGGTGAGCCACAGGAGAAGGAGGTAAGAGGTGGAAAGTATTGGTGAATTATGTGGTTTTGGGGGATGATGTTATTGCTGTTCAATGAATGATTTAAGAGGACAAGACTCCCATAGGTCATTGTTCGTCGATATATCCTCTCCAACCCTTTAATAATTCCCGCAAAACCATATATACTATTCTCTCACTTCCTACTCACCAATCCTCCCTACCTCCCTAGTTCTTCATGTACAACTGGTTGTCCACAACTCTCTGATTTACGTATTCTTCATTGTTAGTTTATGTAATCATCTTTTTATTCACTCATGCCCTTAGCCCCGTATTCTCCTTGACTCCAACCACACACTTAGCTCTCCAACATAACTGCCCTCGCAAATCACTTCCTCCACCCTCCATCTCGACCCCCCACCCGGGCTGTCACTATCAACTCACCGTCACCTTATTCCCTCTTGTTAAGCCTATTACGCTTAGGAAATAGGTGGTTCAACAATTGGTCAGGATTTGAGCCCCTGCCAATTTTCGGCCGCAGTGAGCAGGAGGTGTTTCATCTGCGACTGTTCTCACGGCGACCAGCCTGTGGGAGGAGAGAGGGAAGGGATAAGAGAGTGAGGGAAGAATGACGGGCAGAAGGACAAAACACCACTAATGTGATACTAGTACTCATCATGTTACTTTTCTTCTGAGTGAGAAGATGGAGAAGGGAGAAAAAGGAGAACAAAGAACAGTCCATGAAGAAAACAACAGAGAAAGGGAAACTTGGAGAAAGAGACGAAGTACAGCGACGAAAATAATCTGGGTGGATAGGCTACAGCAAAGTTTAGTCATCACAGGGGGCCGAGAGAGAAGACGAGCGGTAGGATGACAGAGGAAAGGCTTGAGGAACGAGGGGAGCAGACAGAAGAGCCTCGGATAAGACGTACGAGAACCCATGGAAAGACCGAGAAAGGAAAGCGGCAGCGAAAGGGAAAATATGTATAGCTGACTAAAGGGAAGGGGAGGGAATGGCGAGGGAGAGGGTGATAGAAAGAGCTAAGCTGCGAGTGGGGATTGATACTGGCAGCGGAGGAGTTTGTCTGCCTGTGAGATCAATGGAAAGGGAGTGAAGTGGAAAGGAGGAATAGCAAAAAGTAAGAACATGTGAGTGAGGACACCCTGAACTTCGATATAGGAGAAATGATGGAGTTAGGCGGCGACGATAAAGAAGGATGATAAGTAAAAGGTAAAGATGGGGGCATGTGCTATGGTGCGCGTGGCCTCGGCGCTCATCTTCGTTGCATTAGCCCGTGAGCCTGCAGTGGTGGGTGAGAACCCGCTAACACTGAACACTGGGCTAGTGTCACATCCGGGTTACCACAGTTACTTCCCCAGGTTTTCCAAGATACCCATTTATCGACCATCCCGGAAAGGAAGGAAGAACAGCAGTTTGGGCTGGCTGCCGACTTGCCCTTACCCGGATTCGAACCAGGGCCCGCGGATTCGTAGCTAGGCGCGCTAGTCACTACACCACGGACGCAACAAAAGAAGGTTGAGCGAATGATCAAATGATGGATAGTAAAGAGGGAAGAAGCTGTACGTGAGAATGGTGAATGGTGTGAAATTATGAGAGAGATGAGAAACTACTATAGTTC
>JACEEZ010007870.1:17500-32774 GCA_016584305.1 Chionoecetes opilio | reverse complement strand
GTGTTTTTATGATTTGTGCGTGGATGTGGAGCCCGTATTATGGTTTTTGGAAATTTTTCGGGGGTGTTGGTGGGTTTAAGGTGGGGGATGTGTGAGTGAAATGTGTGTGGTTTTGGTGGGGGTGGGGATGTGGGGTTTGTGTATGTGTGTGGTTATTTTTTGTGTTGGTTGTGTTTTGGTGGGGTTTGTGTGTGGTTGGTTGTGGGCGCCCCTCTATCCTTCTCCAGGGAGCTGTTCAATCGCTTTATCACAATGGTGAAAAAAAAAGGACCCCCCCCCTGACCCGCTGCCGTCACAAAAATTTGTATAGACTAAATACCTATGGGCATATAGACACTATCCCCTTAAACTGTTTTGTAATAATTGTTTTACACTATAACTACATATATACGATAAGTACAATACCACCACCAAACCTAAAATGCAACTACATTCCCACCACTTTTGCACCGTCACCATTTAAAAATCCCAACAAGCTCACAAACTATATCTCAACCATATAGCCCCAATAACATGTGGTGTGGGGGGGTTGTGTGGTGGGTGTGTGGGTGTTGGTTGGGGGGCCTTTTGGGGGGGTTTTTTTTGTCCCCTTTTCAAATATATAATAATATTATGATAATAAATTATATTAAATAAAATAAATATAAATTAATATAATTTATATGTAATAATTATATATAAATATTTTTTTTTTTTTTTTTTTTTTTTTTTTTTTCTTTTCCTTCCTTTTTTCCCCCCGCCCCGGTCGTCGGCCTTTTTCCTTTTTCTTTCTCTTTCCCCCCTTCTCTTTCCTTCTCCTCCCCTTTTCTCTCCTCTCCTCCCCATTTTTGGGCCCATCGATCTATGGCCATTTCGGTTGAGTCCAATTTTTTGACTCGGGGCCCCTAGACGGTTTGGGGCCCCTAATAAATGTCCCATATGGGGGGGACGAAGGATGATGATCATTTGACCTCAGTACCAATCGTTCGTACAAAGACAGAACCGATCAAACACGTACCGTAAAAGCGTTCCCTCAAGGGCCCCCAAGCGACTTACGGGGGGTAGGTCAGGTAAAGACACTAGATAAATGCCGACAGGAGCATCTGAGTCTCACCGCATGTCGAACAAAAAGGTGGGGCCAATAATTTTGGCTCTCTGAAAAACAGAAGCACCAAGCCGTCGGGGGGGATGAACGTTTCGTTCCCCCCCTAAAAGGCAAGTCGGGGCCTTTTTAAAAAAACAGAGAAAAACCATGGGGGTCACTGTTTGGAAAAAATAGAGGGCTTCAAGCAAGGAGCGGGGATTGTCTTTGGGGGGGGAAGAGAACGCCTTTTAATGAAATTGCAGGTGTGGGAATTAATCAATGGATGATGCAAGAGATTCTAGACCAAAAGGCAATCACATTGAAAAAGCATAATGTGGTGTACTATAAACTGTATTTTTAAAAAATTTTGAGTTAGAGGTAAGGCTAGAGGAAGGGTCACAGTGCCCATCACCTTAGTGTAAGACCTTAAACATTTTGAAAGGGTGTGGGGAAGGGGTAAAAAGGGAAAATTTTTAAAACATTTTTAAATTTAATAAGCACACTCAGGGGGAAATAACAGAAGCCCCTGTGTCCACCCCAAAAAAATATAACGCTCGAATAAACACGGGAATAGATCAAAGAAAGACGCAACAATAAAGAAGGGACTATGGGGCTGCGTGTCTTGTTTTGTGTCAGAAACTAATCTGGGTTTCTTTGACCCGGTGGAATCTCCCCCCCGACTGATGATAGCGAGGGCATTACCCACAGTCCCCGCTGAGAAGCTTCGCTAAAACCCAAAAAGCTTCCCTCTTTTGAATGATTCCATCCCGTAAATTTACACACCACTTCGGGGAGGGCGAAACCCCATACAGGCTGCTGGGGGCCTGCAGGAGGTCCCCCCAAAACGAGGTGGGGGGGCCCCTAGGGGGAAAAGTATTTTTTTGCGAAAAACCCTGCTTTTATTGCTCCCTTTTATGAGCAGATTTCACCCCTTTCCTTTTCGATAGAAAACTATCGGGAATGCCCCTTGTTTTTGTAAAGTAACATGCTTTGGTGCAGTAGGGACTGAGGGAAAAACCTGGGGGTGGAGGAGGTGGTGGAGGAGGAGGTGGGGGATAAAAAGAAGTGGGGTCCCCTTGACACGACGAACTGATCTTTTAAGCGGGAAAGGAGTCTTAGGCATCTCACGAAGCCGGTTAGTAATTTTTGAAAAAAAAAACCAAGAAGGTTATCACCGGGGTTTTTAAAATCAAGAGTGAACCCCGATACGACGCTCCCTTGGGAGTCAAAAATGTGATGTAATACTGAAATTTAGAATGATTTTAAAATTCAAGACAATTGATCATTTTCAAACCATGAAGAAAGGTTTTTAAGGCTACTTTGTTTCTGAGGCAATATTAGGCAGTGGCCTTCTAACCCGCCAGAACTACCCAATGGGGTACCCCGTGGGTCCAAGAAAAGTGAAATAAGATTTTTTCGAATTTGGCAGGATTTTTTTTAGTTAAAATTGAATTTTAAGGGGTTGTTTTCTTTCAACTTTTTGGTTTGAGCATTCCTGTATGCAAAAAGGCTTTTATTTTTTATATGAAAAACATAGCTTAAAGTGCAATTTTGCATAGAAAGAATTGTCAAATGCAAAAATTAAACCAGATTTAATCGTCTAAAAAATTTCCATTTTACATGGGGAAATTGGCATGCAAAAAAGTTGAAAAAAAATATTTTTTTTTTTTAGGGGTGCACTAACCGGGGGCCCCAAAAATTTGGGGATTGGGTTACGATGGGAGGGAGGACAAGACCAGGGCGATGGGCCCCACAGCTTTTTGAAACTGCACCCAAGGTTGATCAGGGAGGAGCATTGTCAGTGATAGAGGACATCTGGAAGGTACCTTTGGGACTTTGTACCAGAAGAAACCCGGTGCCACCTGAGAAGCCTGCGTTCAAGGTGGGCTCGGGTTCTAGATTGGGTGACACAGACTCACCCACTCACGAGGGGGCAAGGTGATCAAACTGGGCCAACACGGGGTGGAAGGGTTTTTACCTCACGCCCCTTTGGAGAAGATCCCGGGACGCAAGGGTCTTTGGGTATATGGTTTTGCACACAAACGAGTTGCCCCCCGCGCCATCTTATCACCAGATCGATGGGCCTACCCATTGACACGAGGTCCAGTGGGCAGTTGGTCCGCGTGAATGAGAGCGTACAACGCAGATTCAGAGGAAGGCCAGGCGGTGAAGATCTCACGGGATCTGGGGTATATCCTGGTCAACATGTCCATGACCAGCAGGGGCTCCTACCAGCTGGTCCAGGCTGGAAGCGGGGCGTTTTCCCGTCCGAGCTGCAGGGGGTCAAGTGTGGCAAGAGTCCCCCCTCCAGTGGCCCACCCAGCCCCGCGCCGGTACATGTGGACCCAGAAAGCATGGACTGACTTGGGTACAGATGAACACCCCCGGAAATCCCAGTCAAGTACTGCCTGCAGGTTGATTTAAACTCGGGTACGAAAAGGTCACCACGACTAGAGGACGGCCCCAAGCACACCCCCGAGCAGAGTTATCAGGTGCAGCCCAAGAAGGTCCAAAAAGCGTGCTTTACGTGTGGACAGGAGCATGGTTCGCACATAGAATGGTCCCTTTGCTGATGGCGGTCAGGTGAGGAGACCCCCCAGTTTTGCCGGACCCAGATTTTGAAGCTGAGGGCTGGCGAGGAGTATGGGGGGCACCAGTGAAGAACCTCGCATTAACCCAAGCTGAACTTGTCAGCCACCAGCTTTCAGACATGATCAGCTGGCAGCCTGGGCCCGGTGCACGAGGTGGCTTACCTGTTCACTGTCCCGGGGGGGTCAGACCCGGAGATACTAGTAAGCCGTACGGGTTCGGAGTTTTTATCCACACTCAGAGCACCGAAAGAGCTGAAACAGGGTGCAGAGGGCCCCGGGCAGGTGGTGGGGCAGCAGGCCCCGAGAGGGTTATCCGGGTTGGCCCACACCGGGGACCATGCCCTGTTTAGGTCTAAGAAGGCATGTGGACACGTTCTAGGCCAAGTGGGCCTTTTTGACACGGGGGTAGTGTCTGAAAGGGGAACCAAATGATCAGAAAGGTTTCCCCCGTAGTATTTGGATCTATATTGGGCAGGGGCAAAATAAAAAGGGGCCAAACCCCGGGCATGCGTACTCATTTAAGATTAGTCGATAAGGGTGCAATAAAAAGTGTATTTTGAAGAAGAATTTCCAAAGCAAAAAGGGAACACGATTAAAATCGTCTTGAAAAGTTTTTAGGGAAATTGGCCCCTGCCAAAGTTGAGAAAAAAAAAATTTTGTTATACGGCGTACCCCACTAACCAACGTGTGGTCAATGTTTAGCATAAGGAAAGGGCCCTTTAAATGAAAGTAATGCGCTATACCCCAAAATTCTCAGGAAGTTCGACGAAATACATCATAAACTAATTGCGCGATTTCCCCCTCAAAACGAAGCACAATCATATCACTGGCTAATGAACCAGGTTTCAATTGTGACCCAAACAAAATAAAAATTTGCAAAATTCCCGAGGTAGAATTTTGTTTTGCTTATATCCTCAATTATCAGAAAAGCAAAAAACAGATCGCGTTTTTCATCCCACCTGAGAACCTAGTTTATGAAAAGGATCTGATGTACAATTTTAATGGTAGGTACAGGTTTAGAAGACATGTTGGCAGGTGTGTAGTGGTAAAAAGAGTTTTAGAGTAGAAGTGGACAGTTTTTGTAGAAAATGGTTTTGTGTTAGGCTGTGCGGACAGCAATGGTTCTATGGGTTCTGGCGGGGGGACAGTGTAGTGAAAAATGTTTTCCATTTTTCCAAAGACATTGGGTATACTAAAAATTTTACATGAGACTAGAAAACACACCGAATCAGCCCAAAAAGTCACACAACCCGCTTAAAATCAACCCGAAAACAACTTTCACAGGTAAAAATAAAATATTTTGGAACCCACTCATATTTTATTCAAAAAATTATAGAAAAAATTTTTCATTTTCAAAAAAAAATATGGTAACGGGGCACTTTTTTTTTTTATCACAGTACTCCTGATGGTTAAAATAAGCGTTCCCATAATTGAAATTTTAAAAAACGGCAGTAGAAAAATGCTACGTCACGGGTACCTGAGCCAAAACAACCCTTTATAAGAGAAAAAATTTCTGTAACACTTCACGACACTAATCACAGGAAATATCATTAACCACCACCGTACCTCTAAACATGTCTGTCTGTTGGTACACTCAACAAAAAAATTATGTCACAAAAATTAAAATCCTTTCCCCTTGGCCAAAATTGCAACACAATTCGCACTTTCGAGGAGGCAACTAAACAACACCGCAAGTGCCCAAAACGCCGACCAATCAGGGGCGCGACGCCAACAAAAGCGCGCGAAGACCAAGAGACCTGTGTAAAGGTAAAACGTCAAAAAGCGTGGGTTTTCCCCTGACCCGTGTACTATGGCCTAAGAACACTAAGTGTTTGGCGGGAACGCCATTACGTCTGAGTTACCGTTTTTGCTTTTTTCTAAAAGGTTTTAAAAGTCCCTTTAAAAAGGTTCTTATAAAAGGCTTTATACAGGGCAATCCTGGTAGTTCCTTTTCATATGTGCTTTTTCACCAGACAATTGCAACTGTTATTTTTTCCCGATTGTATGTGATTGAGATAAACCAACTGTGACCACGACTGAAGAAATATACGTTTGTTGTCCTATTAAGGTACAGTGAGTAATTTAAAGAGAACAAACCATGATCAATGGGACATGATCAGAAAGAATGAAGAAACCAACCAATTGGAAACAGTGCATTATCTGCCAAAAAGATACTACTTGCATAGGGCTCATAGTGTCTAATCCAAGGGCTACATCGTTTGATCGTTTGTTGACGGCAATAAAAGAACGGGCAAAGTCACAAGATGTTGACTGTCTTCAAATCCAAAGACGACTCGGTGAAGCTACTAAAGAAACGTTACAGGCAGCACACACGATTTGGCATCGAAAATGCTACGCAAAGTTAACTAACAAAAATTATATTTCACGTGGCATAAAACGCAAGCAAGAAGAATATGTGTCAGGTAATCGACTCGGTAGGAAAAGTAAGCGCGACAAAGGAGAGAAAGGATTCAACAAACAGTGGCAATCTACTTTTACTCGATCAGCTACGAAACCCTTCAACAAGGATCAGTGTTTTTTCTGCCAGAACCAGAAGTATATGATGAACAAGAACCGTTGTTCACTGTGCGAGAGGATGCACCTGGCGAGACTCCTAGGCAGGCTGTTGAACTACGATTGATAAGTTCAACCAAACACGCCATTTACATCGAGCTCTGCCTGCTAACTGTGTTTGATTCCCCATTACTTCTGCATAAAACATGAAACACGTTATCTCTCCAGCATGGATTGTGATACCGGACATCAATTGCATGTGCATCATTTGGTGCAATAGCTGTGTTCAGTCTTGTCAGGAAAACTGGATTTTTTGATAGTTCAACAGCCTTCCTAAGTCTCGCCAGGTGCATCCTCCCGCACAGTGTTAAAACGGTCTTGTTCATCATACTTCTATTCGGCAGAAAAAAACGTGATCCTTGTTGAAGGGTTTCGTAGCTGATCGAGTAAAAGTTGATTGCACTGTTTATTGAATCCCTTCTTCCTTTGTCGCGCTTACTTTTCCTACCGAGTCGATTACTGACACATATCCTTCTTGCTTGCGTTTTATGCCACGTGAAAATGATTGTAGTTAACTTTACTAGCATTTCGATGCAAACTTTGGGCTTTTTAATCCTGTGGTTGACANTAACAATAAGAGTGACAGAACATTATTTTAGCAACACGGGAAAATTATATTTGCCACGTCGTCTCTATAGTTGTATAACTGTCTATTAATTAATTTACTGTTCTTTCATGCTGCATAATATTTACGTTAACATTTTATCAATACGTGTATGTCTCTTTCGAGATAGATTTTACAAATATCACAAAAGTTAAGCTCAATTATGTTCATATGTGGCATAAGCGCATCCCCCAAACCGCCAGTTTAAAGCCGGTTCGACTATAGTAGTAGTAGTAGTAGTTAGTAGTAGTAGTAGTAGTAGTATATAGTAGTAGTAATAGTAGTAGTAGTGATGATAAAAGGAAATACGTAGATTGTTCTTCAAATCTAAATCTTTATTAAGCTGATGCATTCATATGCTAAAGTTATCTCTCTCTGTCTCTCTCAGATTTTTGTAACAGATAGATAGATAGATATATCATTAATTACACAATTTATATAACTTGTTCTAAATCACATTTTCAGTCAAATGTTCCAAAAAGTGTTTTTATAGTAAAATTTACAAAAACTTTCTCACATGCGCACATATAATCCTTCAAATTCACTTTCTGACAATAAGGTCTTGAAGCATAAACCAAACACTAAAACGCAAGAAATTTTTCCTTATATAAAAAATATGTGCAATAATTATGAACATCTATGAAAATGAATCAATGAATACTACAACAAAATTGTAAAAACCTAAACAAGCAATAAACAATTAAAAACGGAATACTTAAAACTAAATACTAAAAAACTGAAAATACTAAAAGGAATACTAAAGCTGAATACTAATATACAGAAATACTAAAACGGAATAATAAAAACTATTATTTTTTTTATAAAAACTGACAACTAATACAAAAAGCCACCACGAATACCACAAAAACATCAATAATATCAGACAGGCAATAACACATCAAAGAAGAAAATATGAGTACTAAAACCAACAAGTACTAAATACTAATATTAAACAAAGAACTGTTTACTTATTTCCATTAATTTGTTTTCAATAAAATAATTCTAAAAGAATACGGTGAACGATAGTATACAGTGGCAAAGTCATTCCTCTCCAGCATTAAGTTTTCAAAAGTCGACACATCAAATTGTTGGCGTATATGTGATGTTCTAACGCAATCACTTACAACATGTTGCTCAGTTTGAGTGTGTCCACAGGAACACAGACGTTCTTCTAGTGGCAGACGACCTCTGCCTCGCCGATTCCATCGCCCCTCCTCAACAGGGAGAGAGTGCGTACTTACTCTACAGCGAGTCCATGAGATTATTTCTGTTTCAATAGCTTTTACTTCTGCGCTATATACCTCATGTACAGAAAGGTCAGGATTAATCGGTGTATACATGGTTTCATTTTCCTATGTTGGTAGTATCTTTCATTCGTCCACACACCTCCTCCTTCCCCCTTCTACCTCCTCCTCCTCTTCTACTTCCTCCTTTTTTTCTTCCTCCTCTTCCTCCTCCTCCGGTAATGACATAGGTGAAGCCCTTTTTCGAACTTATAAGTCAAAATAATGACGATAATGGTGACGATGATGGCATAATGAGGTTGGTAGTGAAAATATTTTAATATGCCTGTGTGTATGTGTGTGTGTTGTGTGTGTGTGTGTGTGTGTGTGTGTGTGGTATGTGTGTGTGTGTGTGTGTGCGTGGTGCGTGCGTGCGTGCGTCGTGCGTGTGGTGCGTGCGTGCGTGGTGCGTGCGTTGCGTCGTGCGTGCGTGCGTGCGTGCGTGCGTGCGTGCGTGCGTGCGTGCGTTTAGACTGTTCCTTATTTACTCGGCGATAATTTTCAACCTACGATTATGTACTACAGCAGTGAATTTACAACGGTTTTTCCTCTCTTTATCTCCTCCTCATGTGTGGTATTACAGAGCTAACTAGCCTGGTGGTGTGACGCAAAACACAGCTTTTAACGCTACACTCAGCGGTGCCCGAGTTGTCATTAGGACGCGTGTATGTGTATTCCGCCGAGCATAAGATTGCAACATTGGAACGAGAAGAACCGCATATAAGACTCAACCACTCAAATAACTCTTTTCCCTCATATCAGCCACAGGACCACAGGGAATCCTCCTCGAATGTGTGTGTTTGTGTAATCTGCATTTAGGGGGCTGACCATAGAGTTTGCCTCAATGATGCAGCAGGGCGACCTGTTCCACTTATCCAGAGGCATATTAACAAACTGGCACTTACGTACCTTATAGGTTTGTGCAAGAGTGGAATAGGTCGTCTGGGCCATATTAGTACTGCAGATAGGTGAAATGTTGGGGAAAAGATTGGGGTTTGGTGAAACAAGCTGAAATTTGGCAGACAATTGAAAAAGGTCTTGGGAAGATATTTGGCTATAGGGCCATTCCAGATTCATTCCATGAGCGGAGGGCCTGCCATTTTACAAAATGGCTGCCAAAATATCTTCTCGAATGTTGTATCCGCCATAGCAATGGTGCTCTGTGCACTCTTTTATGTTTTTCCTCTACTTTTTTTTCTCGCTCTAGTTTTTTCTACTCTAGTGGCATATGTAATTGTTTTGGGTACAATAGATGTGGTATTAGTCACAAGATAATTAGAATAAAATACATTTTTCATATTATTTTGGAGCCAGAAGGCTCACATGATGGCTTGTGGAATTATGGCCTTGGATTCAGGAATGCAGGTTTTTGTTAGACTGTGATGTTATTTAATATAGACTCCAGCTAATTTAATCACTTTCACATATTTTGACCATATTCTTCTGCTTTCAGGTGTGACAATGGCCAAAGTTTACAAGGTGGTGGATCCCCTACAGCCCGGGACATCAACACAGGGTCTAGAAACTGACTGGAGCAAGTGCATTATTTGTCAGGAAGACACGTCAGAGGTGCTTCACTATCCAGCCGAGTCTACACGTGCCACACAGGGAGCAGGGTACAAGACAATTGCTGAGCTTCTTGTAGGTTTTGACAGGATTGGGCTGTTTGCCCACATCAATCAATCTTTCAAGGCTTGATGATGGGAATGGCATTGAAGAAACACTAAAGCGGCACAAGGCCAAGTGGCACGACTCATGTAGGCTCCTCTACAACAGAACAAAACTACAGCGGAAAGAGAAGCGTAAGAAACCCCAGAAGAGGCAGCTGATGACTCTGCTGATAGCTAAAAGAAGTTCACCCGCAAGAGTGGCTGGTAAGAAAAGTGCTTCCGCCGAAACATGCTTCTTCTGTGAAAAAACCTGCACCAGATGGGAGTCTTTGACTCGAAAAGCATCAACATTTGGGCTTGATATCAATGTCAGGAAGGCTGCAATGAAATTGCAGGACAAATCCCTACTGGCCCAAAAACTGAGATCAGGAGACTTGATTGCACAAGAAGCCCGGTACCATCTGCCATGCTTGCTCTCTTTGTACAACAGAGCTAGAAACAAAAACATATGAAGAGTCTGGTGGGGACAAAATGAATCAGGGCCCTTTGTATTTGCTAAAGCTGGTATCTTATATTGAAGATACTCGCATGGACAGTCTATTTTGCACCCATCTTAAAACTCAGCGACCGGGTCGATCTGTACACAACAAGGCTAGAACAACTTGGAACTGATGTTGCAGGACGCGTCCACTCCACTGACCTCAAAAAAGAGTACTGGCCCACTTTCCGACATGGAAACTCACAAGAAAGGGGCCGAGATGTAGTCCTCTTTTCACACGAAGATGTTGGACAAGCACTGAGGAAAGCATGTGAGCATGATGCTGATGGTGATGCTGTTCATTTTGCCAGGGCTGCGAACATAGTGAGGAGAGACATGTTCAAGATAAAAAAAAAAAAAAAACCAGTTTGGTGGTTCCTTTGAACCCAACAGCCAGGAAGTTTCTTTTCCAGTGTCTCTGTTAGCGTAGTTGCTATGGTGTTGAAGGGGCCAAACATCAAGGCACAGTCAAGCTTTTTCAACAATGCCCCAGCCAGTGCTCACGATTTCACAGCTACTGATGTCCAACAGCATGGACGACGTCGGGAGAATCAGAAAGGCCCCATGTACAACAAGGCAAAAACAAGGAAAGGGAAACACCTCTGCCATCTACTTGGGTGTGAGGGTCCAAAACGAAGACTCGCAAGCGTGAACTGGTGGACCGTTTGTATGATCTGGGACTGAGTATTTCCTATGACCGGGTGCTGGCCATCTCAAATGAGCTTGGCGACAAGATCTGCCATTACTACAAGATGGAGCAAGCAGTTTGTCCTCCTGAGCTGAAAGGTGGTCTCTTCACGACTGCTGCAGTTGCTAACATTGACCAAAACCCCCACTAAACCAGGTGCGCACGACTCATTCCATGGAACTGGACTATCGCTGCTCCAACACCCAGACAACGACTTCAGTGGAGCTTCCCGGGCTGCTGCCCACACCCATCGTGATGCTGCTGGTGCCACAACGACTTCAGTGGAGCTTCCCGGGCTGCTGCCTACACCCATCGTGATGCTGCTGGTGCCAAGAAGATGTCAGCATCTCTCCCCGAGACCTACACCAATGTACCTCCTGTTGCTCTTCCAAGGCAACACCCACCGGTGCCAAAGCAAGAAGGTCCAAACCGAGCAGACTGTCAGCTCATACCTCAAGCCTTGCGGAAGGAATATCGGTAGGTTTCACATTATTCATTAAACATTATCCCACTTTATTTAAAAAATCAAGCACAAATTACCACTGTACATACATTTACATGTTAAATATTATGTTATTATCTGCTTTACAGCTGGCTGGAGCACCTGAAGCAGGTGGTTGACTCTGACACCCTGAAGGAGGATGAAAATGATCTCCTGGGCTGCATACCATGCAAGCCAGCAAGCAGCAGGGACCACCAAAAGACATGAATGTGGCTCTCACGTCCTTGCTACCCCTTTTCCATGACGAGGCAAAATCCGTAGTCATAATCCGCCACTCGAAGGACATCGTGAAGACGGCAGTTGATGTCCTGAACCCTGGCCAGATCCCAGTCTTCACATGTGACCAGCCACTCTACACTCTGGCAAAGCAGATCCAATGGAGTGGCCTACAAGTTATGGCGAAGGATCGATTCGTAGTGATGTTTGGTGGCTTACACATCGAGATGGCGTCCCTCAAGGTCCTTGGAGATCTTTCTGGAGGGCAGCGGCTGGACAGGAGCACTTGTTCAGGCCGGGGTGCTCCCAGTGGAACAGCAGATTCGTTTCTAAAAGCATCCCACGTGACACGCACAAGACGGGCTCACCAAGTAAACAGCCAGTAGCCGGGATCTACTTCAGCAGAGTGCCTACAGGGAGTACATCCGACCTTGAAGATGCAAGTGAAGTGGTGCCATTTGAAGACTGGTGTGATGAAAGGTCCGATGCAGTCCTCAATTCCAATTCTGGTACTTCATCCTGCAGCTGGAGCTGGTTTGTGATGGTATAACGTGGAGCGATACGTGAGGCCGACTTTCTGCTCTACATAGAGGCCCTGTCTAAGATCGTCCCTTGGTACTTCGCCCGGGGGACCATACAACTACTCGAGATGGGTGCCGATCCACCTACGAGACATGGTGTCACGAAGCAGCTCCATCCCGATGTCTATGCTGAGTTTCTGAAAGGGAACTTTGTCGTCAAGAAGTCAGAGCGTGCATTCTCTGCTGTTGCTATTGACCAGGCCCATGAGCAAAACCCAATGCTTCCGTGAAGGGAGACGGCGGTGCGTGGGCCTGACGGAGAACCCTGCAGCTCTTCGTCGCTGGTTTGGTATCTGGTCCCGAGATGGCTCGTTTAATTCAGGAATTCGAGGGATCAACCGAAAAGAGGCAGGACACAAGATGGACGTCACCATGAACAGAAGAGACATGCACAGATGGCATTTCACAAGATGTGCGATCACTGAGCGAGCCATGGAAGAGATGGGGAACCCGTTCGCTGAATACAGCAGTGATCTCCTTGTCCTGAACAGCAGAGACGTTGTGAACACAGCAGTGGCAGACACAGTGCGGCAGATGGAGAAACTTGGACTCGAGCAGTATGAGACATATGTTGAAGAGAGGCTTGTGAACCAGACAGTGCCTATCACAGATCCCATCAAGCGGAACAACCTCCATCTTTTCAGCCGCTCACCAGTCCCAAGAAAAGTCAGGAAAAAAGCTACAGATGTCATCCCTGAAGAACGACTGCTCGCTCTTCTCCAGGCTGTACATTGCTCCCAATACGCCATGGTGATTTGGAACGAGTTTTTTCGGCACAAAAACCAGGCCTGCCACCGTCTCTGTCTCAGATGGGTGGCCTGAGAACTGGAACCAAATTTGACTTGATTTCCCTGTCTGGAAAACCTTGTTCCAGTGCAGAGGATCTCTCCACCCCCAGAGTACAGGTCAACATCCTGGATGGTGTGCCATCATCAACCCTGCTGCGAACCCGGGACTGCCAAAGACATTCCAAGGTTATGCCACTGATGTCTTCGTGCCGTATGTCACATCCCAGCTTCAGCATGTACACAGACTAGACATTGTCTGGGGTCTGTACATGGCAGACAGCTTGAAGGCGGACACTCGCAGCAAGAGAGGAAAGGGAGTTAGGAGACGAGTCGAGCCACAAGTGCAGTTCCTGGGAAAATGCAAGAGTTTCTCCCATCAACGACAACAAGATGGAGCTGCTCTCCTTCCTGGCTTCTAACGTGGCAGACATTGACACCAACAAACATCTCATCACCACACAAGGCACTGGCGTTCTTTGCTCCAATTTGCCAGGACGTGTCAGCTCTAGCGCCATGCACGCATGAGGAGGCTGACACTCGTATCCTCCTGCACCTACGGATGCCGTACAACCCGGGGGACAGCAAAGTGTCAATACGCACAGTTGATACAGACGTGGTAGTCCTGGCCATAGCATCAGCCAATCGCCTCAACATCTCTGAACTGTGGATTGCCTTTGGAGCTGGGAAGAGCTTCAGGTTCATCGCTGCTCATGAGATCGCAAAGCTCTTGGTCCTGACCGATGTGTGGCCTTGGCCCATGTTCCACGCCTTCACTGGATGTGACGCGGTGTCCTGTTTTAGCGGCAGGGGCAAGAAGACTGCATGGGCCCCCTGGACCACCTATGGAGACGTCACACCAGCATTCTGCGCCTTGGGTTTCCATGCCCGACCCACGTGCCATTGACGAGTGGATGCAACCACTGGAAACGATTTGTGGTCCTGCTGTACGATCGCACCAGCACAGAGGAGGGTGGTGGAAACCCGGGAAGGAAACAGCTGTTCAGCAAGAAAGGCAGAGCTATTGATGGTCTGCCTCCTACACAGGCTGCACTCATCCAACACACCCAAAAGAGCTGTCTACCAGGCTGGTCACTGTTGGGCCCAAATGATGACCCCTGCTCCAGAGCTTCCGTCACCAAGTGAATGGGGCTGGAACAAGAAGCCTGGTGGTGGGTGGAGTATAACCTGGACGACCCTACCAGAAGCATCAGAAGCTTGCAGGGAACTCTTGCGATGTGGCTGCAAGAAAGGCTGCAGAGGGACGCTGCAAATGCCAGAAGGCGGCTCTTCAGTGTACAGCTCTTTGTCATGCGGTGGACAGTGCTCTGAGTGACGCGGCTCACAGAGAACAGGTTCATTACTGTTTGGACACAATTTTCCCTCCTATTGACTTTCAATTAGGACTATAATAAGCTATTGTGTGTACCTTTGCTACCTACAAAACAGAAGAAATAATTCTGGGTTGTTTGATGCACTCGACGAAGTGGTCCTGATTTCAAAATCGTAACATGACGTAAAAATGATAATTCTTATTTTTTAGCTCAAACTAGTAATTATTTGCCATTTCAACTGTTTTGTGGACAGTAAAATTACTGATGTATGATTTATAATACAAAGGAAAAAACCCTTCCCACCCCTAGAATTGATTTAACCTACAATATCAAAGAATTTCAATAAGCGATGGCTGCCATCTTGAAAAAGGCCGCCATTTTTGTCACAGGTCGAATCTGAGATGGCCCTCAATCTAAAAATCACCACTGAGGCATAGTCTACCTGCGGACCAAATTCCATGCTTGTTTCATCAAACCCACAATATGTTCACCTATCTGCAGTACTATATCGTCGTGGTAAACATGCGAGGCCGGTGTTAAGTACACCTTGCGTGAGAGGTTATCAGGAGAGTGGCAAGCAGGTGTGACTGAAGAGGTGAGGAGCAGGCGTGACCGAGGCTGATGAAGTGCGGTAATGAGTCGGTAGCGGCGGAAAACACGAGGTGTTTAGCAAGCCTCTGCCTTGCATCATCAAGGAAGAAGGTCGTAGGGATGGGGTGGAGGTTATTCATGCTGTATTTTCTTGCTTCTGCAGATATATTCATCTAGTTGTATTCATTTAGTTGTATTTTACAGGGCCAGAGCAACGCTCGTATGGCCCCGTCTCCATATCAACATTTTTATCATTCATCCTTAGTCCTTAATGTTGGCCGAAGCCACCACCCCGGGAGGGGAGTCACAAACCC
>JACEEZ010007870.1:0-10000 GCA_016584305.1 Chionoecetes opilio | reverse complement strand
GGGAACAGGGGGGTAGAGCTGTATGTTAATTCATTCCTGTCCCGCTGTCTGTAAAAAACCCCTTACGTGTCTGGGATTCGTTCTCATCAGTCCATATTTTTTCGGGGGCTTCCTCCAGCCTTTCTATAGTGTATTTTGGATGTGGGGTTAGCAGTGATTCAGCAAGTTTGCTGAGATACTAAGGGGTAGGGTTATTGGACACAGTTGATGTAAAAATATTTTCAGGGGACTTAGATAAACTTTAAAGAGTGGGTAGTCAGATGGAAAATGGAATTTAATATTGTAAGTGCAGCGTTTTGGAAAGTTTTATAGCAAAAAACCTGGAAAAAATCACCATACGCAAAAGTATCGCGAAAAGATCAGAAGGTGAAAAAGATCTTGGAGTGAAGGTGAGCCCAGACCTCCGACCTAGGAAACAATGTATTGAGCTAGAAATAGAGCTAATAGAGTGGTTAGGATTCATTACCAGAGTGTTAAAAGTAGAAGTGCGGAAGTTATTCTAAAGCTTGATCTGTCAACCTCACCAAGATTATGCGGTTCAGTTTTGGTCTCCATATTACAGGATGGATGCAGAGAAGGTAAGGATGACCAAAATGATTCAAGGGATGCGTAACTTTTGTTATGAGAAGAGATTGAAGCTATTAAAGTTACACTCACTCGAGAGACTCTGAGTAAGGGGCGATCTGATAGAAGTTTTTAAGTGGATAAAGGGATTTAATAAAGGAGAGGTAGAAAAGTTCTTACGGCTATTAACCAGGGTAGAACAAGAAGTAACTGATTCAAGCTGGAAAGCGTAGATTTAAAACAGAAATAGGGAAAAACTGGTTCACAAATAGGGTGATGAATGATTGGAATGGACTCAGTAGACAGGTAGTTAGTCCTGGAGTCATTTGGGGATCTTTAAAGAGGGGCTGGATAGGTTCATGGATGGGGATGAAAGGTGGATTAGGTAGTGTTAGGTAACAGGAACTACCACGTGTAGGCCTCACGGCCCCTTGTAGCTTCCTTATTTTCTTATGTTCTTCTTATATTCTTATTTAGCTCCAAGAATTTCATATTGTTGAAAGTGAGTGCAAACTTTTATGATAATAATGCAACTCGAACATTATGTCACGGAGTGGATTCCATAGTGTCGTAGATGCTTTATAGAATTCTCAATGGAATGCATACTTATATTGCAAATAGAAGAAAGTTTTGGAAATTTAGATTTCATCATTTTGTGCCCCTGGGGATTTTATAATTAAATAAGGGAATACTTTCGAAACTTGATGATTTAATTCATGGCATTAAATGTTGTGTATTTAAAATGTATTTACATATGTTATTTAAATAACATTAATGTATTTAGTATTTAGTGTTTAGATACATTCAATGTATTTAGTGCCCAGCTCTGCCTACAGGCGCTATGGGCTCCAACGTAAAAAAATTATATATATATATATATATAGTATATATATATATATATATATATATATATATATATATATATATAATATATATATATATGTATATATATATGAACCTTTGCATTTTAATTGATCCCCAATTTGCGGGCCTATGCAGATGATCTCATCCTGAGTCAGAGTTACGGCCCAGGGGAGGAGACTGCCACTGCTGCCCACGTCATGTAGTTAAGTACGGATTTGTTCGAAATTATGATACGGTTTGGTAATTTCTGGACGGAAATTGTGATTTGGTTTACGGTTCGGTATATTTTTTTAAGTACGGTATGCTAACAATTTTTAAAATTATTATTTACCTATTTAGTACAAATATCTAACCATTTTCGTACTCAGCAGAGTGACAGTTCAATAGGTCATGTGTCTATTATCTATCCATCTCCATCTATATCAATCTAGTCACTTCACTTCAACCTGGTTCATGGTCCACTGGTAATGGGTGAATGAGTGAGTGAGGGCGTGATTGGATGAGAGCAAGGGGTGTTGATTGAGCGGGTGGAGTGAGTTGAGGGCGTGGTTGGGTTGCTGAATGAGTAATGGATGGATGGCGTGGATGGATGGATGATCGAGTGAGTGAGGATGTGAATTAGTTAGTGATTGAGTGATTGAGTGAGGGCGTGTGTGGGTTGGTAGGTGAATAAGTCAGGGCCGTATATAGGGTCTTGAAACATTAGGGGTTTGCCCAGTCTAAAGATCTTTATATTTTTACCGGATCATTTTAAATTATTTTTTTTTAAGAGCATACTGAAAAAATGGGGACACTATCCCTTAAAAAAGGGAAATCCGTCATTGTTTTGGCTAACTTTCAAAACATGAAAAAAAAATAAAATAAAGGGACAATCTGTTTTTTACCCCCAAAACTCGTTGTTTTTTTTTTTTTAAAATCAGCAGGAGAAAAAACCCATAAAAAAAAATAATGAAGTTTTGGGCCGTGTTTAAAGGGCGTCTTTGTCGTTTGTATATTCCCAAATGCTTTGTTAAAATACTAAAAATTTAAACCATCCCCTGATTTAAATAACTTCTGCTTATTTTGTTTTACAAATTAAAGGGGCTTCAATTTCAAATGTGCCCAACTCTGTCTTATTCTTCTGATATTATTTTTTTTTTCCACCTCCCCCTGAAGTTTTTTTTTGGTGTCTCATCTTTTCGGGGTTTTGCACCCCTCATCTCTGTTTTTTTCCCTTTCCTTTCCCCTCCCCTCTCTTTTGCCCGGCTCAAAAAAAAGTTTGCATCAGAACATGCCAAAAAACATCAAACCCAAAATATATAATTTTCTTATTAAAATTTGTCCTTCCCCACGTCCAAATTTTTTGCCAAATGCCACCGTCAAAGCTCAGAGTTTGTTTACTTTTTTTGTTGGGAGGACCAACACTGGTAAAAGGAGGGGGAATATGGTTATAAAAAATTTTTCTTCCAGCGCTTTTTCCAGAAGCTGACGGGGGTTTTGCAGCAAACAGTTTAAAAAGAAAAAGAAAATCGTTTTCAGGAAATATAGAGCCGTATCTCTTAGATAAGGTTGTTTTAGCGACGACGTCGCCAAGTGGGGCATCCTTCATGGTTTGTCGTACATTATTTACTATTAGAAACCAATTCAAAACCACGCAAGAGGAAAAAAAAAAAAATTTGATGACCTATATCTTCTATATTCGTCATTGATGGGATTTTCAAGTGTGTGTGTTTTATGTGTTGTGTTGGTTTATGCTGTGTGGGGGTGTTTTGTGTGGGGGGTTTGGGTGGGTTTTTTACGTGTTCATGTGCGTGTGTGGTGTGTTGTGTTTTTGGGGTGTATGTTTTGTTTGTGTGTGTGTTTTGGTGTGTGGGGTGTGTGTGTGTGCATTTATGTGGTGTGGAAAATGATTTTTTTGGTCGGGGGCGTATTTTGAAAAGGTTTTTTTTAGGGGGGCCCAAGTTCCCCGAAAACCCTATAGATAGCATACTCTGTTTTAGAATATTGTAATAAACCTTCTAGTAAATTGTTTTAAAAATTTTGGGATAATTATTCCGGAAAAAAGCGCATATGGAAACAAGTTTACACTATAATAATTTCCCAAACTTTTTGGGAAAGGGCGAAACTACAGTATTTTTCCCTTTTTGGGTCGGGGCCCTTTGGGCCGTGGTGGTTTTCCCCCAGGGGTCCCCCAGGGGGTTTGTACAAAATGTGTGAAATAAATTAAAGAATATGATCGGGTTTTAAAGAAGGTGGATGGGGTTTAAAAAATAAAGGGGTACCCTTTACCCATTTTTTAAATTTGAGTAATGTTTCCTAAATGAAATTGAAATCATTGTTTGTTTAAAAATGTCAAACAGTTTTTGAGATGTCCCAAAGTTTTTCAAAGGTCAAAATTTACTTTGGTAGGAGTAAAGTATAAAGGGGGGAAAAAAGGAGGGTGATATGGCGGGGGAGGGGGGGAAAGGGAAAAAAAGGAAACCTTAGAATAAAATAAAAAAAAATAAATAGAGGGGGGGATATTAGATTTTTCCCCATAAATGATATTTGGGTGACCACTTTTGAAATTAAAAAAAAAAACCGGTTTTTTCGGGAAAAAAAAAGGGTTTTTCAGAAAAAAGGAAATCCATCCGCAACTGCCTAAAAAAGTTTTTGCCGGGAAATGGGGTTTAAGAAATACTGTCCTTCACAAAAATCGTGCTTTCCGTGTTAGAAGAAAAAATTGATTTATCGTTGGAAAACTGAGTTTAAAACAAAACCCCCAGCATTCACAAAAACAAAAAACCCACACCACAAAAATATAAAATTATTTTATATAAAATTCACCCAATAAGATATACAGCAAAAAATTTTCCCAAAATTATTACTGAAGTTATATAAAGTGTCATTTTTTATTTTTAAAAATCCCTGTAAAAAATTTTATTATTATTTTTTATTTTTTTAATTTCCCAGTTTCCCCTATAAACGCCTGGGGGGCAGTGCCCTACAGGGGGGGGTTTGGTAGGCCCTGGAGGCTCACTTGAGGGCTATAGGGTTTGGGCCCCTGGGGCCCGTGGTGGGGGGCAGGCAGGTTTTTTTTAAGTGACGTTTGTGATTAGAGGCTCATGCCCCCCCCCCTTGTGCCCTTTCCTTTCATCGCCATCGAAGATAGATTTAAATTTGGGCAGGGCATGGGGGTTTTTTCTAGGCCACTCGATGGTGCAGAAAGTTTTAAGTGGTTTTAGGGGCCCCCAGGGGGAAATCAAACAACGACCCCCGAGTGAAAATCCCTTTCCCGTTCAAAACGTTTAAGGGAAAAAACGGGACAGTTCACTTCAAGTTTTGGGGAAATGTTGTATTTTACCAAAAATTTTAAACCATAACTTTTGGTTTGGGATCGTGATCCGTAGGGTGCGTTAAAAAAAGTGTTTTTTCCCCTTTTTTCCCTTTTCCCCCCCCCTACATTTTTTAAAATTATTTTTATTCGGGAAATCAGTAAAACGAAAGATTCTAGATGAACGTATTTAGATTGTTTGTACAAAAAACCTAAAAAAACCTCCAAAAAATTATTGTGTTTTGGGAAAATTTAAAACTGAAAGGGTATTCACTGCGGCCTAGGCCAAAATTTCTCTTGCCAGGTTAGAAAATGACTTTGTGGGGAAATAAAAACCCTGCCTCTTTCCCCCCCTACCGGGTTTGGGGGTGACTACCACTCTCACCAACCGGCGAAGGGGTTTACCTCTCAAAGGGTTTGTTGATCAGCCCCCCTTTCCAAAGGGCAATAACCCACACCCCCCTTGTCCAAGGGAAGGGGGTATCTGCCAAGGGTTTAAAAATCAAAGCAAACACTTTCACCGTGATAAAAATAGACATCTGGGAAACCTTTAAACCCCACAAACCCCACCCTGCTGCTTTTCTCATTATTTCTGAAGGGACTTCTGGAGACTTGTTTCTGCTTCCCGCTGCTCTTCAACTTTCCCGACCCCTTTTTTAACTCTCCCAGCTGCCTGAAGGGGTTTTCCCAAAGTTGCTGGGCGTTTTCTGCTGCGTTGCTGGGGTGTTGGTGGGCCGCCAGTTCATCCCCCCAAACTGCTGTTGGGAGGGAATTAGTTTCCATATGTGGTGGCCCTAAACCCCCGCTGTAATTTCCCAGTGTTTAGGGACCCAAAGAGCAGTTTGATGTTTTGGTTTTATGGTATTTTTGGTGTTAGGTAATTTTTGCCCCTTTTTTACTGGTAAAATATTTTGAGGTATCATAATCCCCCCCAAACCCTTTCCCTTTAAACCCCGATTCCTTTAGGGTTGATAAAATTAAATTTTATAAACCACCTCGGCAAATGACTGTTGGCGACCTTACAAGGTAAAGACAAAAAAATTAATTAAAACATTTCAAAGAAAATTTTGAGCAGAAAAAAGTTGTAAGTCGCTGCTGCGCGCCATTTGGTTTTCCCCAGGCCCCGGGAAATAAAAAGTTTTTTTTAGTGATTTTTAATTTCGTTTTTATTTTGGGTTTTTGAAAGGGATTTCACTTTAGGTTTGTCTGAAAATTTTTATTTTTTTTTTCCCTTTTTATTTTTTTTACATTTTTTTTCAGATATATTTTTGTTTCTTGTTGGGTTTTTTGGGTTTGGGGATTTTATTTTGGTAGTTATTTTCTTGTATGATCTGTGTTTGGTCTGCAATGTCCTTTCCTTTAAAGCACTAAAGGGGGCAAGGGGAAACCCTCGTCTGCAAGGAAAGGAGGTTGGGCCCGCGGATTCTGGAACAACAAAAACTAGAAAGGGAAGAAAAAACCCGGCAAAAAGACAGAAAAAAAAACAAATACAAGATATGTTTAGAGGGAGAAAAAAGTTAGACTGGGAGAAATTACAACTAAAAGGGAACCCCCAAATTTCCCATTAAATATCTGATCCTGGTTTTCCCCGGCCTATTTTTCCATAATACAATGTGTGGGACCCCTTTCCCCTTTCTTGACGGGGTTCGAGAGAGGGCCGAAAAGCTGGTATAAACCCAAAAGATAACCCTTTGCCGTCCGTTTTGGGAAAACTGCCAAGCTTTCACTCCCTTCATAAACACCTCCCCCACCCGTACCTTTTCTGCCCCACAGTTATTTACAGGGGGGTTTCTCACTGTCGTCCCCAAACACGCCAAAGGCCCCGGGCAGGGTGGCTAAGGCATGACCTTTTCCTACGGGTAAAATGTGTCTTTGGGTTTAAAGTGCTTTGGATTTGTATTTTTGGAGTAAAAATTAGGAAAGTAAATACTTGGGGGAACACCCCAAAAATAAACCCTGGGTAGGGCTGGTTCATTAGCCTTCTCATTCTTTCCCCCTTAGTTCCGCAAGTTTCGTTTCGTTCCCACTCCCCCCCCACAAAAACACAAAAAACACCCCACAAACCCCCACACAAAACACCCACACACACCCCGCCCAACCCCGCACACGCCCCCCAAAGCCCCCCACGCCCCCCCACATAAAAAAAACACACGCTCTTAAATATATTGGGTCTTGGGTTTTGAGAATACGAAAAAAAACCCAAAAAAAAAAAATATTTTTAGGGGAATATGTTCAAAAAAATTAAAGGTCCAATTTTAAAACCCGGGCAGATAAATAAACCAAGGAGTAGGGGAAAAATTGAACCCCAAATTAAAACCTTTTAAACTGATAAAATATTGACAGGTTGATAGTAGGTTTGATAATGATTGGGTAGAGGCACCCCCGCCCCTTTCCAAAGCCTTGTTCCCGGGGCCTTTCTGGTGGGCCTTGGCTCTTTTTCTTGAATCTAATATTTTTTTTTTCTGGTTTTTTATTCTATTCTTTTTTAATTTTTTCAATTGTTTTTTTTTCCAAAATTTTTTTTTTTTTTGTAGTTGTCTTTCTTTTTCAATTTGACCCGGTTTTTGAGGGGGTGAAGGTCGGTCGGGTGAAAATTTTTACGTAATTAGTTTTTTTTAAACCCATTTGTTTTTTTTGAGTTTTTTTATTTTTTTCCCGATGGGGTTACTTTTATTTTTTTAACTGCCCCAAAGCCGCCCTCCGGGGGGACTTTTTGGCCAGCTCCCGGAGGGGTATTGGTGGGGTATTGGTTCGGCCCCCCCAAAACCCGTGTTTGGTGGGCCGAAAGGGCCCCCCAAACCCCAGCTTTCGGGGGAGTGTTTTAAAACCCCGACCTCCAGATTTCCCCCCTTTTAAACTTTTTCCCGAAAAACAGGATGTAGAAATGTATGTATTAACGCCTTAAACCCCTCACCGCCCCCCATTCACTCACCCAAATTTCCCATCCCCCCCCCCCCCCATTCACTCCCCCCATTTCCCTCATTTCCCCCCCCCCCATTCACTCACCCATTACCCTCACCCCCCCCCCCATTCACCCCCAAACCCATACCCCCCCCCCCACGATTTACTCACCCCAACCCCACACCACACAACCCAAATAAACCTTTTCACCCCCCACCCCTTTACTCCCCCAATTACCCATCACCCCCCCCCCCATTTACCACCCATTAAACCCCTCACCACACACCCATTTTACTCCCAATTTACCCCAACACCCCCCCCCCCCATTCCCCCACCCATCACCCCACACCCCCCCCCCCCAATTTACCCCCACCCATCACCCCCCAACCCATTTCCCATAAACCCCAACCCCCCCTTCAATCACCCCTTACCCATCACCCTACAAACCAAAGGGTTTCCCCCAATTCTCGCAAACCCCCAATTTTTTTTTTTTTTTTAAAAATTTTTCGCTAATAGGCTGCTAAAAAAAAAAAAAAAAAAAAAAAGGTGAAACGGATCATCTCAAAAAGTGGGGGTTTTAAAAATTGCCCCTGGTCGAGTGGTTCCAAAAATGAGCCATAGATGGTATTGGGGGGGGCGGGGGGGGGGCCACCCAAGCGCGGACACACAGGGCACAAACAAAACACCAACACAAAAACCCCTTTCGCTTATATTTTTAAAAAGTATATGGGGAAAAGTTTTAATTAATTTTTTTTTTATTGATTTCCGTTTTTCATTTATAAGTTTTAGTCACTTTCTTTCAAAGGAATCACTGACTTATGTAGTATTTAAAGTTTGGTATTATCAATTACCTAGTTTAAGATTTATTAGTTATTTAAAGATTAGGTTTTCATTCAGTTTCAAATTGCCCTTTAAATTTAGAATTTTATTAAACATTGTTGTACATACGTTTCTACATACTACTAACAATTCACCGCTGAATTCTTTCGCATTGCATATTAAACTGCTGTCCATTCGCCGTCTATCAGCCACTTATCTCCGCACACACTGCTCCGGCCTTCCACGCGACCATGTCAACTCGTATTAAGACGGGGTCACACGAGAATTTTTTCCCCGGTAATATTCAAGCAACAACAAAACCCCCGGGCTGAAATTGGCTGATATTGCTACGTTTTGGCAAGACGATTCTGCGCGTTTTGTATTGCAGAGTTTGGTTAAAACCAAAACGTGAAACCACCACCAACGAATTTTATTTGACGTTCCGTGTTTATGAAAGCCCTAATTCAAAAAACGAAGCTGAAATAAACAACTACATAATGGCAAGAACCGATTCCAAGACGGTTCAACAGTTACGCTCAACAAAACTCGTGAAAACAGGTGTAAGCAGTACACCAGCGCTGCCTCCAGTGACCAGTGTGCCAGGATTGTGACATTCGATAGTGATTTGGCCACAAAGTACGATGTGGTCCGGGGCCCCTGAGGTTCTTTGCTGGAGCTTGTGAGGCGTAAACCATTTTTGTGGGATCACAAAAACCCTTTGTACCATAAACAAAGTTGCGGCATGGAGCCTTCGATGCCATAGCAGAGGAACTGCGGGGCGGAAACAACCCTGAGCTATCCGAAACTAAATGGAGGTAAGAATTTCTGCCCTTTTCCTAATGCTATCAATTATAGTCATAGCCACGGAGCAAGGGGGGCAGGAGGGGTGCCATCCCCACCAGTTTCAGCATGGGGGATGCGGAAGTATCTTCAGGGTGCTTGGAACTCTCGTAGTTTGGAATCCCCGCTGCCGTCGGCGAGTGTTTCAAATTTTTCACGTCGGCGAGTGTTCCTATTATCGGCGACAGTTCCAGTTCTTGATCTTGATATTGCAGTACCCAATTCATAAATTCATCAGCTTTTACCCGTTTTCTGCATTCAGGGATTAAATACCACCAATTGCTTTATAAGGCAAGTTAGGATTATTTTCTAGTTGACAACCGAATTCACTTTGAGGGACGAAATATTTTTTCTGGTGAGTTTTTATGTGTTTTGAATTAATCTGTTAACCGTTTCTGTCGCAAATCACTATTTTTTATATATTTTTGATATGTTTTTAGTTAGATAAGTGTTAGATAAGGTTAGGTATAGGTTAGGGTTTTGGTATAGGTTAGGTTAGGTAAAGGTTAGGGTTTGGTATAGGTTCGGTTAGGGTCAATTTGCTTTTAATAATTTTTGTCGCAAATCATGAACACAAAAAAGTGATTTGCGACAAAAATGGTTAGCGATATTTATAAAAACATTAAAAAAAATCGCCAGGAAAAATAGCTTCATCCACCAATAGTTTGAAATTCGGGTTTGTTAAAATGGAAATTTTATTAGTGGGGGTTGGGGCTTGGG
>JACEEZ010007869.1:85000-115000 GCA_016584305.1 Chionoecetes opilio | reverse complement strand
TACGTTACCCCTTCGAGCCCAGATTTTTCCTTTGCTATATAAAATCATCTGTTGTTAGGCATAAAATTACGAAAAGTCACTGAATATACCACAGTAGTTAGTGGACAAGGATACTAAACAGGTCATAGCTATAAAATATTGCTTATAGTCACTAAAAATCGTCTAATGGTGCTCAAATTACAATGGAAATTACGTTCTGGGTCTCAAGGGGTTAATGTTATCAGTTTATCTACTCTTAACCTCTATCTATCTATCTATCTATCTATCTATCTATCTATCTATCTATCTATGCTCTCATCTATGCATGTATCTATCTATCCTTTCATTTGTAAATCTATCTATTATCTGGGGGCTTTCCTATTCTATCTATCTATCTATCTATCTGTATCTACGTATCACCTTATCTATCTATCTATCTATCTATCTATCTATCTATATCTATCTATCTCCTAATCTGTATATTTATTTATCTATCTGTCTATCTATCTATCTATCTGACTGTTAATCTCTCAATCTATATATTTATCTATCTATCTGTATCATGTCAGTTTTTTCCTAATCTCTCTCTCTCTCTCTCTCTCTCTCTCTCTCTCTCTCTCTCTCTCTCTCTCTCTCTCTCTCTCTCTCTCTCTCTCTCTCTCTCTCTCTCTCTGTCTATCTATCTATCTATCAATCTCTCAAGCTACATATTTATCTATCTATCTGTCAGTATTTTCCTCTCTCTCTCTCTCTCTCTCTCTCTCTCTCTCTCTCTCTCTCTCTCTCTCTCTCTCTCTCTCTCTCTCTCTCTCTCTCTCTCTCTCTCTCTCTCACATATAGAGCCAGTTTTAATCTGCACACCTTTGTTCTCTAATTAACCGGCCATGAATTAAAGGAGATAGATTTAACATTTTCAAGTAAACGACCAATTTATTTATTTATTCGTACGTACAATGATCCTCTTACCTAGTGGCCATTACTCTGCCAGGCTGCTCTGTTTACTTTTTTATTGCGATTTTTTACCTCAGTTTTTCATTGTTTTTGGTTTAATCTGAAGTTTTTTTGTTTATCAGATATTTTTTTCTTTCGCTCTTTTTCCTTTGTTTTTGTTTTTGCTTTTTTTATTTTTTTCATTTTATTTTTGGTTTAGTCTTAAGTTTTTTTTTTATCTATTTTTTTCTTTCGCTCTTTTTCCTTTGTTTTTGTTTTGTTTTTGCTTATTTTTTTCTCTTTTTTTCATTGTTTTTGGTTTGATCTGAAGTTTTTTTGTATTTGTTTATTTTTTTCTTTCGCTCTTTTTCCTTTGTTTTTGTTTTTGTTTTTGCTTATTGGCTCTTTTTTTCATTTTATTTTTGGTTTGATCTGAAGTTTTTTTGTATCGATATTTGTTTTATTTCTCTTTTTCCTTTGTTTTTGTTTTTGCTTATTTTCTCTTTTTTTCTTTTATTTTTGGTTTGATCTGAAGTGTTTTTTTATCAGATATTTTTTTCTTTCGCTCTTTTTCCTTTGTTATTGTTTTTGTTTTTGCTTATTTTCTCTTTTTTTCTTTTATTTTTGGTTTAATCTGAAGGTTTTTGTATCTTGTTTTTTTCTTCCGCTCTTTTCCTTTGTTTTTGGTTTCGGTCTGATTGTTTTTTTTTACCCGAGTTTCATTTCCTCCCTTAATTAGTCTCATTAACTGTCTTTTTTCTTCCCTCCTATCACCTGTTTTCACCTGGTATTCACTGTTTTCTTTAGGTTAATAGTCCGCAGCAGTTGGCGGGCTCCACAGACCTTACCGTAGATAACACTATAGTCGCCAGTCACTCGCCACTGCACTAATGTCGCCAGGCACAATATATTATGAATTTTAGCATCACTACAGCCTTGTATGTGCCACTGAAGACATGTAGTGTGATGTACATAATATAAACTACTGTGTATCATCTTCAGTGGCACATACACATCAGTAGTGATGCTATAATTCGTAATATATTGTGCCTGGCGACATTAGTGCAGTGGCGAGTGACTGGCGACTATAGTGTTATCTACGGTAGCTTTTTCATGATATATACATTTCTTTGGCAATGTATTCACTTCGTTTTTTCACACACACCAAAAAACACCAATTTCTTTCTTTTTACCATAACCTCTCAATCATATTCCTTCACTTTCCTTAACACTAAATCAACACATTAATAACAATAAAGTATCATAATAATAACATAAACCTTACCTTATAAACCTCAAAGCACATAGAAGCAATAATTCAGAATCTCATATAAATAAAATTCACTATTCCATTCTTAACTAATAAATCTTAATACTAAAATCCTAATAAAAGATTTTGAAACTTTACTTTAAACCTTAATCTTAAATAGCAATCAAATAAATTAATAACAAAAACCTTACTTTATAAACCTCAAAGCACACAGAAGCAATAATTCAAAACATCACAAAAAAATAACTATGTAATTCTCCTAAAAGAAAATAATAATAACTACTAATTCCTAATAAGACTTAAAAACTTTCCCTTAAACTGTTCATAACTACAGTCTATTTTATTTATTATGGTCAAAATGCAGTCAGGAAGCCACGCCCCCTGCCTGCCCTTCTATGCTACGGGGCAGCTGATTGGTGCATTCCTCGTATCATCACTACCCATCACAATATCTTCACTACTTAACAGCGGCGTGACCACTGGACAGCAATCTTCACTACAGAGGGTGACAAAATCAAAACACCCTCTGTAGTGAAGATTGCTGTCCAGTGGTCACGCCGCTGTTAAGTAGTGAAGATATTGTGATTGGTGGTGATGATACGAGGAGTGCACCAATCAGCTGCCCCGTAGCATAGAAGGGGAGGCAGGGGGCGTGGCTTCCTTACTGCATTTTGACCATAATACAAAAAGACTATAGTTAGGGGTTAATTAAAGGAAGCGCGCTACGAGGCTGAGCGAAGAGCGCGGCTGAAAAACTCTGCGGTGACGTCTTGCCGCGTTTCACTAACTCCGTATACCTAAACGCAATAGTATTTTTGTTATTATTATTACTATTATTTGTTTTGTATCAGTATTATCATAGCACATAGCTTCCTTGAACCCTTCACGCCCAGATCTTTCCTTGGCTATATAAAAAATCGTCTGTTGTTAGCCATAAAACTACGAAAAGTCACTGAAATAAAAAAAAAATATTTAAAATTTTATCCATTTAAAATTGATACTAAATTCTAATAAAATGACTTCAAAAACTTACCTCATGTTATATTTTCAGCTCGCTCAAAACCTCCTTCAGGCGATGACCTTGAGGGGAGTGTGGGAGGAGGGGAGGAGGAGTACAGAGGAATACAGAGGAATACAAAGGAGGAACAGACAGCAACAGAGGAGGAGGAGGAGGAGGAGGAGGAGGAGGAGGAGTATGGGGAGGAGGTACCCGAGGTGTCTCCCAGCTTCAGTTCCAGCGGGCAGGACTTCAAGGTGGAGGTGGGCGGCGACATTACCTTTCCCTGCCAGGTGGAAAATAAAGGTAGGCTAAATGAGGGCCTCCGCATTGAAAGGGGGTTAAGCGCCAAAAATAAAATGTTACAGGAGGAGCGGTCAAAGTTCAACAAAGTGGTGGCAACTGTAACTTCGTTTCTAATTGACGTACAGTGCTCATTTTGGTATCAAAATGTAGCTCGTCACTTGACGATTATGAATTTCATGAAAAATATTGGAAATGTTGAAAAATAATATCTATAATAATATAAGCGAAAGTGTGTCTGTCTGTCTGTCTGTCTGTGTGTGTGTGTGTGTGGTATAGGTTCCGCCCCCCGTGGCGCAAACACCTCATATGGCACATTTTTGGAATCAGGTTGACCAGGGGAAGGTCATAAGCCCACTTATGAGATGATCCGATCACTTTTTTCTTTTTTTTTTTTAGCAGCCTATTAGCGAGAATTGTGAAAAAAAGTGGGTTGCGAGAATTGAGGAAACCTTGATGTAGGGTGATGGGTAATGGGTGAGTGAATGGGTGGGGTGATGGGTAATGGGTGTGGGTTGATGGGTGACTGAATGGGTGGGGGGTGATGGGTTTGGGGTGATGGGTGATTGGTGAGGGAATAGGTGGGGGGTGATGGGTAATGGGTGAGTGAATGGGTGTGTGGTGATGGGTAATGGGTGAGTGAATGGGTGGGGGGTGATGGGTAATGGGTGATATGAATGGGTGGGGGGTGACGGGTATGGGTGAGTGAATGGGTGTGTGGTGATGGGTAATGGGTGAGTGAATGGGTGGGGGGTGATGGGTAATGGGTGAGTGAATGGGTGGGGGGTGATGGGTAATGGGTGAGTGAATGGGTGGGGGGTGATGGGTAATGGGTGAGTGAATGGGTGGGGGGAATACATACATTTCTACATCCATGATTTCAGGAAAGTTAGAAGGGGCTATCTGGAGAGTCCATGTTTGGTGGGCCGAAGGCCCACCAAACACAGGTGGTGGGCCGAAGGCCCACCAATCCTCCGCAGGAGCTAGCCAAAAAGTCCGCCCGGAGGGCGGCTTTGCGGCTAGTATAATAATATACTCGATATTATGTTTATTACAGTTGCATAATGTTCACTTTTGCTGAACTCTGAATGCTACTCCTGTCACATATTATAACATTAATACCAATATTAATATTGGTACTAATAGTAGAAAATTAATGACGGTGAGCAAAACAGCATAATAATAATACAGTAATAATAATAATAATAGCAATAGCAATTTCTGTAAACACAACTAAAGGGATACAAAGATGGCGAGCGGCTCCAGGCCACTCACAGCGCGCCACGTCACGCACCAAGCACAGAACGTCACGCGCCTAGCGCGCGCTGATTGGCTGAACTCCCTACCCCGCTTAAACCCCACCACCACTAGCCCTCCCACAACCAGCCTCACTCACTGAACGGGAGATGATACCCTTTCGATGTGGACAAATGCCTAAGCCAAGGCACCTGACGCCCTTTCGGATACAGCAATGTTGTACTGAATACGACTTTCAACCCTATTGCCAGTGTGGTAAGGGGGTCTTCTCCACTTCCAACTGATAGAGGAAGGGCGTAATTAGTGCTATATGGTGAAATCAGCAAAACGGCCGTGGTGTCGCTTGACCCCTTTTCGATGCGGAGGCCCTCAAATACAGATTAGGAGAAAATAAAGGTAAATAAAGGTAAATAAAGGTAAATAAAGGTAAATAAAGGAAAATAAAGGAAAATAAAGGAAAATAAAGATAAATAAAGGAAAATAAAGGTAAATAAAGGAAAATAAAGGTAAATAAAGGTTAGATAAAATAAAGGTTAGTGTGAAGTTATGTTGGAAGTTTTATATGAGAAATTTACTGGGTGTTTGGAAGTTTACTGGGAGAAGTTTACTGGGTGTTTGGAAGTTTACTGGGAGAAGTTTACTGGGTGTTTGGAAGTTTACTGGGAGAAGTTTACTGGGTGTTTGGAAGTTTACTGGGAGAAGTTTACTGGGAGAAGTTTACTGGGAGAAGTTTACTGGGAGAAGTTTACTGGGAGAAGTTTACTGAGAGAAGTTTACTGGGAGAAGTTTACTGGGAGAAGTTTACTGGGAGAAGTTTACGGGGAGAAGTTTACGGGGAGAAGTTTACTGGGAGAAGTTTACTGGGAGAAGTTTACTGGGAGAAGTTTACTGGGAGAAGTTTACTGGGAGAAGTTTAGTGGGAGAAGTTTACTGGGAGAAGTTTACTGGGAGAAGTTTACTGGGAGAAGTTTACTGGGAGAAGTTTACTGGGAGAAGTTTACTGGGAGAAGTTTACTGGGAGAAGTTTACAGGGAGAAGTTTAGTGGGAGAAGTTTACTGGGAGAAGTTTACTGGGAGAAGTTTACTGGGAGAAGTTTACTGGGAGAAGTTTACTGAGAGAAGTTTACAGGGAGAAGTTTACTGGGAGAAGTTTACTGGGAGAAGTTTACTGGGAGAAGTTTACTGGGAGAAGTTTACTGGGAGAAGTTTACTGGGAGAAGTTTACTGAGAGAAGTTTACTGGGAGAAGTTTACTGGGAGAAGTTTACTGGGAGAAGTTTACGGGGAGAAGTTTACGGGGAGAAGTTTACTGGGAGAAGTTTACTGGGAGAAGTTTACTGGGAGAAGTTTACTGGGAGAAGTTTACTGGGAGAAGTTTACTGGGAGAAGTTTACAGGGAGAAGTTTAGTGGGAGAAGTTTACTGGGAGAAGTTTACTGGGAGAAGTTTACTGGGAGAAGTTTACTGGGAGAAGTTTAGTGGGAGAAGTTTAGTGGGAGAAGTTTACTGGGAGAAGTTTACTGGGAGAAGTTTACTGGGAGAAGTTTACTGGGAGAAGTTTACTGGGAGAAGTTTACTGGGAGAAGTTTAGTGGGAGAAGTTTAGTGGGAGAAGTTTACTGAGAGAAGTTTACTGGGAGAAGTTTACTGGGAGAAGTTTACTGGGAGAAGTTTACTGGGAGAAGTTTACTGGGAGAAGTTTACTGGGAGAAGTTTACTGGGAGAAGTTTACTGAGAGAAGTTTACTGGGAGAAGTTTACTGGGAGAAGTTTACTGGGAGAAGTTTACTGGGAGAAGTTTACTGGGAGAAGTTTAGTGGGAGAAGTTTACTGGGGGAAGTTTACTGGGAGAAGTTTACTGGGAGAAGTTTACTGGGAGAAGTTTACTGGGAGAAGTTTACTGGGAGAAGTTTAGTGGGAGAAGTTTACTGGGAGAAGTTTGCTGGGAGAAGTTTGCTGGGAGAAGTTTACTGGGAGAAGTTTACTGGGAGAAGTTTACTGGAAGAAGTTTACTGGGAGAAGTTTACTGGGAGAAGTTTACTGAGAGAAGTTTACTGGGAGAAGTTTACTGGGAGAAGTTTAGTGGGAGAAGTTTAGTGGGAGAAGTTTAGTGGGAGAAGTTTACTGGGAGAAGTTTAGTGGGAGAAGTTTACTGGGAGAAGTTTACTGGGAGAAGTTTACTGGGAGAAGTTTACTGGGAGAAGTTTACTGGAAGAAGTTTACTGGGAGAAGTTTACTGGGAGAAGTTTACTGAGAGAAGTTTACTGGCAGAAGTTTACTGGGAGAAGTTTAGTGGGGGAAGTTTAGTGGGAGAAGTTTAGTGGGAGAAGTTTAGTGGGAGAAGTTTAGTGGGAGAAGTTTAGTGGGAGAAGTTTAGTGGGAGAAGTTTAGTGGGAGAAGTTTAGTGGGAGAAGTTTAGTGGGAGAAGTTTACTGGGAGAAGTTTACTGGGAGAAGTTTAGTGGAAGAAGTTTACTGGGAGAAGTTTACTGGGTATCAAAAGTTTACTATGAGTTTACTGGGTATCAAAAGTTTACTAAAAGTTGACAGGGTGTTGATTACAAAGGATTATAAAAGGAGTCAGAAAAATGCAACAGATATTAAAGATTTGTCAAAAATTTACCCTTAATTAAAAAGTTTTCTCACTTAAAAAAAAAAATAGATAAACATATATATGAATTTAAAGAACATAATTCACAATAATCTTACATCTATAAATTTCCTAACCATTTTTTCAATATCAAAATTTTACACAAGAAAAAATTATAATACCAAGAATTGTCATTTTAAAAAATAGCATAAATCACCAGAAACGTTCACCAAGTTATTCAATGATCGAAACTGTTCTCCTACTGTGCTTGGCCTAACTGTTCTCCTACTGTTCTTGGCCTAACTGTTCTCCTACTGTTCTTGGCCTAACTGTTCTCCTACTGTTCTTGGCCTAACTGTTCTTGGCCTAACTGTTCTCCTACTGTTCTTGGCCTAACTGTTCTCCTACTGTTCTTGGCCTAACTGTTCTCCTACTGTTCTTGGCCTAACTGTTCTCCTACTGTTCTTGGCCTAACTGTTCTCCTACTGTTCTTGGCCTAACTGTTCTCCTACTGTTCTTGGCCTAACTGTTCTCCTACTGTTCTTGGCCTAACTGTTCTCCTACTGTTCTTGGCCTAACTGTTCTCCTACTGTGCTTGGCCTAACTGTTCTCCTACTGTTCTTGGCCTAACTGTTCTCCTACTGTTCTTGGCCTAACTGTTCTCCTACTGTTCTTGGCCTAACTGTTCTCCTACTGTTCTTGGCCTAACTGTTCTCCTACTGTTCTTGGCCTAACTGTTCTCCTACTGTTCTTGGCCTAACTGTTCTCCTACTGTTCTTGGCCTAACTGTTCTCCTACTGTTCTTGGCCTAACTGTTCTCCTACTGTTCTTGGCCTAACTGTTCTCCTACTGTTCTTGGCCTAACTGTTCTCCTACTGTTCTTGGCCTAACTGTTCTTGACCTAACTGTTCTCCTACTGTTCTTGGCCTAACTGTTCTCCTACTGTTCTTGGCCTAACTGTTCTCCTACTGTTCTTGGCCTACTGTTCTCCTACTGTTTTGGCCTAACTGTTCTCCTACTGTTCTTGGCCTAACTGTTCTCCTACTGTTCTTGGCCTAACTGTTCTCCTACTGTTCTTGGCCTAACTGTTCTCCTACTGTTCTTGGCCTAACTGTTCTCCTACTGTTCTTGGCCTAACTGTTCTCCTACTTGTTCTGGCTATGTTCTCTATGTTCTTGGCCTAACTGTTCTCCTACTGTTCTTGGCCTAACTGTTCTCCTACTGTTCTTGGCCTAACTGTTCTCCTACTGTTCTTGGCCTAACTGTTCTTGACCTAACTGTTCTCCTACTGTTCTTGGCCTAACTGTTCTCCTACTGTTCTTGGCCTAACTGTTCTCCTACTGTTGCTGCCTAACTGTTCTCCTACGTTCTTGGCCTAACTGTTCTCCTACTGTTCTTGGCCTAACTGTTTCTCGTCCTACTGTTCTTGGCCTAACTGTTCTCCTACTGTTCTGCCTAACTGTTCTCCTACTGTTTCTTGGCCTAACTGTTCTCTACTGTTCTTGCCTAACTGTTCTCCTACTGTTCTTGGCCTAACTGTTCTCCTACTGTTCTTGGCCTAACTGTTCTCCTACTGTTCTTGGCCTAACTGTTCTCCTACTGTTCTTGACCTAACTGTTCTCCTACTGTTCTTGGCCTAACAGGGGCGTTCCTGCTGATGTTCAAGCGTGTTCTGGCCGACGGAGAACACCGGATGCTGTTCGTGGGCGAGATGAACGTGAGTATGAAGAACAAAAAGTGAACTATGAAGAACAGGGCGGTAATGAACGGGTCTAAGGGCTTGCGTTCACCTGGTAAATAAACGAATTACTAACAAAAACAGGATATTTCTATTATTATTATTATTATTATTATTATTTTTCTAGGTGACTGAGTGATTATATTTTGTTCTGAAAAAAAGAGAGAGAGAGAGAGAGAGAGAGAGAGAGAGAGAGAGAGAGAGAGAGAGAGAGAGAGAGAGAGAGAGAGAGAGAGAGAGAGAGAGAGAGAGAGAGAGAGAGAGAGAGAGAGAGAGAGAGAGAGATAATCCCACCTTATAACCACCTATCTATCTCTCTGTTATCTCTCCCCAGCTAGAGAGTTTACCTACCATCTCTCTATCTATCTCACCATTATCTCTCCCCAACTAGAAAGAGACAGAGAGAGAACCCCACCTAACCATCTCTCTATATATCTCTCCATTTCACTATTATCTCTACCCAGCTAAATAGTGAGAGAGAGATAGCCACACCTAACCATCTCTCTATATATCTCTCCCTTTCACTAGTATCTCTCCCCAACTAGAAAGAGACAGAGAGAGATAGCCACACCTAACCACTATCTCTCTATTTCTATATTTATACCTTTCCCACCAAGAGAGAGAGATAAACCCATCTTATAACTAACTATCTCTCTCATTATCTCTCCCCAGCTCAAGCCCTCCAAGAGACTCAACAAAAGTGGTGACTCATTCATTCTTCAGGGAGTCAAGAGGAGTCACGCGGGAACCTACGTGTGTCGCATTGAGTCATCACCCGCCATAGAGGTGACTCACACCTGGACGTGCAGTATCCAGCCACGGTGAGTCAGTGAGTCAGTGGTGGTGAGTCAGTACCATTTTTAGACTTTTTGGGGCCCTATGCAAAATGCTGTTTGGGGCCCTATGCGAAATGCTGTTTGGGGGCCCTATGCGAAATGCTGTTTGGGGGCCCTATGCGAAATGCTGTTTGGGGGCCCTATGCGAAATGCTGTTTGGGAGCCCTATGCGAAATGCTGTTTGGGGGCCCTATGCGAAATGCTGTTTGGGGGCCCTATGCGAAATGCTGTTTGGGGGCCCTATGCGAAATGCTGTTGGGGGCCCTATGCGAAATGCTGTTTGGGGGCCCTATGCGAAATGCTGTTTAGGGGCCCTATGCGAAATGCTGTTTGGGGGCCCTATGCGAAATGCTGTTGGGGGCCCTATGCGAAATGCTGTTTGAGGGCCCTATGCAAATGTTGTTTGGAGGCCCTATGCGAAATGCTGTTTGGGGGCCCTATGCGAAATGCTGTTTGGGGACCCTATGCAAAATGGTGTTTGGGGGCCCTATGCGAAATGCTGTTTGGGGGCCCTATGCGAAATGCTGTTTGAGGGCCCTATGCGAAATGCTGTTTGGGGGCCCTATGCGAAATGCTGTTTGAGGGCCCTATGCGAAATGCTGTTTGGGGGCCCTATGCGAAATGTGTTTGGGGGCCCTATGCGAAATGCTGTTTGGGGCCCTATGCGAATGCTGTTCGAGGGCCCTATGCGAAATGCTGTTTGGGGGCCCTATGCGAAAAGCTGTTTGGTGGCCCTATGCGAAATGCTGTTTGGGGGCCCTATGCGAAATGCTGTTTGGGGGCCCTATGCGAAATGCTGTTTGGGGGCCCTATGCGAAATGCTGTTTGGGGGCCCTATGCGAAATGCTGTTTGGGGGCCCTATGCGAAATGCTGTTTGGGGGCCCTATGCAAAATGCTGTTTGGGGCCCTATGCAAAATGCTGTTTGGGGCCCTATGCGAAATGGTGTTTGGGGGCCCTATGCGAAATGGTGTTTGGGGGCCCTATGCAAAATGCTGTTTGGGGGCCCTATGCGAAATGCTGTTTGGGGCCCTATGCTAAATGCTGTTTGGGGGCCCTATGCGAAATGCTGTTTGGGGCCCTATTTTGTAAAACTATGGTGGGGGGGTTCCAAGCCCTCTAAGGTGGTCCTGGGGCACGCCTTTAATATTTAAAGGCATCAATCTGGGGCACTATAAAAAGAAAAGAAACTAGATTCTAAAAAAAAGAGCAAATACTGGCAGCTTGGGGGCCCCTGGGTGTCTTGGGGGCCCCTGGGTGTCTTGGGGGCCCCTGGGTGGCTTGGGGGCCCCTATGCAACCACGTAGTTCGCATATAGTAAGAAACGGCCCTGTCTACCTCTCTAACCCCTTGAGACCCAGAACGTAATTTCCATTATAATTTTAGTTACCATTAGACAATTTTTAGTGACTATAAGCAATATTTTATAGCTATGACCTGTTTAGTATCCTTGTCCACTAACTCATGTGGTATATTCAGTGACTTTTTGTGATTTTATGGCTCGACAACAGACATTTTTTTATAGCCAAGGAAATATCTGGGCATGAAGGGTTAAACTTTGGTTAATATCACTTAGGCTTTTTATAAACAAAAGTAACATGCACATTCAACTTTGGGTTATAGTAGTGTGGCTTTTTGTACAGTACAACAAAAATATATATATACATAATTGAGAACAAAAATATTTCTGCTGTGAAAACAACCACATGGCAATCTGTTATCTCAAAGTGCCACCGTGGCTTCCCCGCACCACTCATTGTGTCTCATTATCATAGCATTATACTACAATGATACAATGGGTGTTCAGAAAGCTAATTGGCTTAATTCTCCTTCTTTCCCCTTTCGTTATCAAATAAAGATAAGGTTATGATTTAAATCCAACAACCCTGGTCTGGAGGATTACTTTAAGGGTTCTCTGGTTCCCAGGTGCGTCGTGTGAGCCCGGCGGTGCAGCGTGTGACCCACGGCGCCAGTGTGACCCTGGAGTGCCTGGCAGACGGCAACCCCCCCGCCGCCATCAGCTGGAGCAGGCTGAAGGGGCGGCTGCCTTCAGGGGCACAGGCAGAGGAGGTGAGGGGAGGGGGGGTGCGTGTGTGTTGTGTAGGAGTAGGGTATGGTAGGGTACTAGGTAGGGTAGGGTACTAGGTAGGGTAGGGTACTATGTAGGGTAGGGTGCTAGGTAGGGTAGGGTACTAGGTAGGGTACTAGGTAGGGTAGGGTACTAGGTAGGGTAGGGTACTAGGTAGGGTAGGTACGTAGGTAGGGTACTAGGAGGTAGGGTACTAGGTAGGGTAGGGTACTAGGTAGGGTAGGGTACTAGGTAGGGTAGGGTACTAGGTAGGGTAGGGTACTAGGTAGGGTAGGGTACTAGGTAGGGTAGGGTACTAGGTAGGGTAGGGTGCTAGGTAGGGTAGGGTACTATGTAGGGTAGGGTGCTAGGTAGGGTAGGGTACTAGGTAGGGTAGGGTGCTAGGTAGGGTAGGGTACTAGGTAGGGTAGGGTACTAGGTAGGCTAGGGTACTAGGCAGGGTAGGGTACTAGGTAGGGTAGGGTACTAGGTAGGCTAGGGTACTAGGTAGGCTAGGGTACTAGGTAGGGTAGGGTACTAGGTAGGGTAGGGTACTAGGTAGGGTAGGGTACTAGGTAGGGTAGGGTACTAGGTAGGGTAGGGTACTAGGTAGGGTAGGGTACTAGGTAGGGTAGGGTACTAGGTAGGGTAGGGTACTAGGTAGGGTAGGGTACTAGGTAGGGTAGGGTACTAGGTAGGGTAGGGTACTAGGTAGGGTAGGGTACTAGGTAGGCTAGGGTACTAGGTAGGGTAGGGTACTAGGTAGGGTAGGGTACTGGGTAGGGTAGGGTACTAGGCAGGGTAGGGTACTAGGTAGGGTAGGGTACTAGGCAGGGTAGGGTACTAGGTAGGGTAGGGTACTAGGTAGGGTAGGGTACTAGGTAGGGTAGGGTACTAGGTAGGGTAGGGTACTAGGTAGGGTAGGGTACTAGGTAGGGTAGGGTACTAGGTAGGGTAGGGTACTAGGTAGGCTAGGGTACTAGGTAGGGTAGTGGGTACTAGGTAGGGTAGGGTACTAGGTAGGGTAGGGTACTAGGTAGGGTAGGGTACTAGGTAGGGTAGGGTACTAGGTAGGGTAGGGTACTAGGTAGGGTAGGGTACTAGGTAGGCTAGGGTACTGGGTAGGGTAGGGTACTAGGTAGGGTAGGGTACTAGGTAGGGTAGGGTACTAGGTAGGGTAGGGTACTGGGTAGGGTAGGGTACTAGGTAGGGTAGGGTACTAGGTAGGGTAGGGTACTAGGTAGGGGGTACTAGGTAGGGTACTAGGTAGGGTAACTAGGTAGGGTAGGGTACTAGGTAGGGTAGGGTACTAGGTAGGGTAGGGTACTAGGTAGGGTAGGGTACTAGGTAGGGTAGGGTAACTAGGTAGTGTAGGGTACTAGGCAGGGTAGGGTACTAGGTAGGGTAGGGTACTAGGTAGGGTACTAGGTAGGGTAGGGTACTAGGTAGGGTAGGGTACTAGGTAGGGTAGGGTACTAGGTAGGGTAGGGTACTAGGCAGGGTAGGGTACTAGGTAGGGTAGGGTACTAGGTAGGGTAGGGTACTGGTGTAGGGTAGGGTACTAGGTAGGGTAGGGTACTAGGTAGGGTAGGGTACTAGGTAGGGTAGGGTACTAGGTAGGGTAGGGTACTAGGTAGGGTAGGGTACTAGGTAGGGTAGGGTACTAGGTAGGGTAGGGTACTGGGTAGGGTAGGGTACTAGGTAGGGTAGGGGTACTAGGTAGGCTAGGGTACTAGGTAGGGTAGGGTACTGGGTAGGGTAGGGTACTAGGTAGGGTAGGGTACTAGGCAGGGTAGGGTACTAGGTAGGGTAGGGTACTGGGTAGGGTAGGGTACTAGGTAGGCTAGGGTACTAGGCAGGGTAGGGTACTAGGTAGGGTAGGGTACTGGGTAGGGTAGGGTACTAGGTAGGGTAGGGTACTAGGTAGGGTAGGGTACTAGGTAGGCTAGGGTACTAGGTAGGGTAGGGTACTAGGTAGGGTAGGGTACTAGGTAGGGTAGGGTACTAGGTAGGGTAGGGTACTAGGTAGGCTAGGGTACTAGGTAGGGTACTAGGTAGGGTAGAGTAATCCCTTTCCCTCTATCCTATGCTATATAAACTAACCATTACTTTACCCTAATAGAACCCCTTTCCCTTCCGACCCTGTTAACCCCTGCCTCACACTCTGCCAGGGTCAATATACCCCCTTCCACCCCTGTTAACCCCTGCTCCACACGTTGCCAGGGTCAGAGCCTCAGCCTGGAACAAGTGGATCGCCATGTGGAGGGCACCTACGTCTGCACCGCCTCCAACGGCGTGGGAAAGCCCTCCTCATCCACCCTCATCCTCCACGTCACCTATCCACCGAAGTATCCACTAAACAGGTACTTTATCCACACCCATAGGAAAATAATAACCATAACGTAAAAAATAATTATATACGAAAATTGAAAAACTCTTCACTCAAATTTTTCATATTTTTCTATTTTTTCTTTTTTCTATCTTGATTTCTGAATTTCATAGTATCCATTCTCCTCTACAGTCAAACCTCTCATATCCGGACTAATTGGGCCAAGGAGTGGTCCGAGTAATGCAAGGAGCCGAATAATGGGGGGCTTATATATGGGGGGATATGTATATTATAAAAAAAAAAAAAAAAAAAAAAAAAAAAAAAAAAAAAAAATCCAGGTGTAGCTATATATATATACAGTAGCTAGGAAATTTCGACCCCTAAAAAAAAATAAAAAAAAAAAAAAAATAATAAAATAAAATCTAGGTATAGCTAGGAAATTTCGACCCCTAAAAAAAAAAAAAAAAAAAAAAAATTCTAGGTGTATACGTATATAGCTAGGAAATTTCGACCCCTATAAAAAAAAAAAAAAAAAAAAAAAAAAAAAAAAAAAAAAAAAAAATCTAGGTGTACACGTATATATAGCGAGGAAATTTCGACCCCTAAAAAAAAAAAAAAAAAAAAAAAAAAAAAAAAAATCTAGTGTATACGTATATATAGCTAGGAAATTTCGACCCCTTAAAAAAAAAAAAAAAAAAAAAAAAAAAAAATTCTAGGTGTACACGTATATATATAGCTAGGAAATTTCGACCCTAAAAAAAAAAAAAAAAAAAAAAAAATCTAGGTGTATACGTATATATAGCGAGGAAATTTCGACCCCTAAATAAAAAAATAAAAAAAAAAAAAAAAAAAAATCTAGGTGTACACGTATATATAGCTAGGAAATTTCGACCCCTTAAAAAAAAAAAAAAAAAAAAAAAAAAAAAAAAAAAAAAAATTCTAGGTGTACACGTATATATAGCTAGGAAATTTCGACCCCTAAAAAAAAAAAATATATATATAAAAAAAAAGAAGGTCCGAATAATGTCAAAGTCCGAATACTGAGTGTCTGAATACGAGAGGTTTTACTATATTTGCCTTTATTTGTACTCGTATTCCCTTATGTCTGCTTTTATTCTACATCTTACAGTAGTTTCACACGTCTTGTCTTGTCTAACTCATCAATATTTCTCCATCTTTCCATTATTCCTACCATCATTCCTAAACCTTCAAAACATCTTCTAATCTATCTATTTCCTTCTTTATTCTCTATATTCTCCATGATTTCCATATTCCTGAACACCTAATTTAGTTCCCCTGTTTGTACCACGTCTCCCCTGAAGGCCTCGTACCACTTAACCTTATATATTATGTCCCCTTGTACCACTTAACACGTCACCCCATTCATGTGTTATGTTATCCCCCTGAATAAGTGGTCAGTAATCGATAGCAAGCTCAAAGGGTAAAAGTGATTACTAACTGTCCAACCTCTCTCTTATAGGCGTTGTACCACTTGGCCGAGGGGGACAGGGCTCAGTTGGCCTGCACGGTGCACGGCTACCCGGCCCCCACCGTCACCTGGGGCAGGGAGGGGCGGCCTGTGGTGCCCAGCCTGCGCGTTGCCCCCCACACCAGCCTGCCCACACACACCCTGGTCATTGAGCCTGTGATGGAGGAGGACTTTGGGGACTACACCTGCTCTGCTAACAACTCCCTGGGCACTGGAGAGGCTGCCCTGCGCTTGTCTGGTGTGTGGGGGTGTCTGGGGGGGTTGTATGTGTGTGTGTGTGGGTGGGTGGGAGGGGTGTCTCTATGTGTGTGTGGGGGGGGTTGTGTGTTGGGGGGTGGGAGGGGGGTGGGGGTTGTGTGTGTGTGTGGGGGTGGGAGGGATTTCTCTATGTGTGTGTGGGGGGGGTTGTGTGTGTGTGTGGGGGTGGGAGGGATGTCTCTATGTGTGTGTGGGGGGGGTTGTGTGTGTGTGTGGGGGTGGGAGGGGTGTCTCTGTGTGTGTGTGGGTGGGTGGGTGGGGGTTTATGTGTGTGTGTGGGGGGGTATGTGTGTGGGTGTGTGGGTGTGTGTGTATTTATTTATGTACATATTTGTATTTTACAGGGCCTGAGCTACACTGGTATGGCCGTCTCCCTAGCTATATTTTATCATTCATCCTTAGTGGTTAGTGTTGGGGGAAGCCACCACCCCGGGAGGCGGGTCACAAACCCCCGGCTAACACCCGGTACCCATTCACTGCTGGGTGGACAGGAGCTTGGGTTTTTTAAGGAGAAAGCCCATCTTTCTTCGCTCCGCCCGGGGATCGAACCCGGGACTTCTCGGTTGTGAACAGAGTGTGCTACCACTACACTACGGAGTGTGGTATTAACCCTTCACGCCCAGATCTTTCCTTGGCTATATAAAATTGTCTGTTGTTAGCCATAAAATTACGATAAGTGACTGAATATACCAAATTAGTTAGTGGACAAGGATACTAAACAGGTCATAGCTATAAAACATTGTACATATAGTCACTAAAAATGGTCTAATGGTACCCAAATTACAATGACAATTACGTTCTGGGTCTCAAGGGGTGAAGTCCTTTCCATGATTCTCTCTTCTAAATAATTCCTTTTTAATCACAAGCAAAAGTTACATTAAAATTTATGTCTCAGTTACTAATACTATCCTGCCTGTCTCCTATCCCTCTCTCCCCCCACACCCCCAGGACTCCCCCAGGCCCCCCGGGTGACCAGCAGTCCTGCGGGGGGGGAGGAGGCGTCCTACACCCTCACCTGGCAGGCCCACAGTCCCTCGCCCATCACCATGTACAGGCTGCACTACAGACCCAAACAGGTAAAAAAAAAAAAAAAAAAAAAAAAAAAAATTCCCAAACCCTTAAACTGTTACCCTGAAAACCTTGACACTAAACCCTGAAAACCTTAAAAACCCTAAACCCTAAAACCTTAATCATTGAAAACCTTGACCCTATTCCCCCTAAACTATGACCCTAAGCCCCCAAAAAACCTAAACCTTGAACTCTAAGCCCCTGAAAATCATAAACCCTTAAAAAATCACATCCTTGTTAAACCTCAGTGTAGTGTAGGATATTCAACAAAATATTAGGAAACAAGCCTCACAGAGTTTAAAAGTCCATTTATCTCAAGTGACCAGCCTTAAAAGTCACAAAAAAGCCCATTAACCTCATCACAACATAACTAAAGCCCAGTTTCCACACATTCCACACAGCCCTTCGCGGATCAGTGGAAAGTCCGCCTCCTCTCCGCCCATTCCACCACTCCGCCCCCGACCCCCACCACAGCCTTGTCAGCCCTAAGCCCCCTCTACCATATGGGTCATGCGCTGAAGGACCTGCAGCCCGCCACGGATTACGAGGCGACGGTGGCGGTGGAGAATAAATATGGGTGGTCGGCCAAGTCTGAGGTGTTTGGTTTCTACACGCGGAAAGGTGAGGAGGAGGAGGAGGAGGAGGAGGAGGAGGAGGAGGAGGGGGAGGAGGAGGAGGAGGAGGGAGGAGGAGGAGGAGGAGCGAGGAGGAGGAAGAGACATATATATTCTGTGTACACTAAACTAAACTAGACTAGACTAGACACACACCACTCATCTTTCTCCTCCACTAATATCTGAATGACTTTACCTCATTTAACAGAAGTACAGTCAACCCTGGATAAACCGAACCAATTGGGGGAAGGGTCGATCGCAATATCCGATAGTTCGGTTTGTAGGATGATCGGTTGTCCGCCTCATAAACCAACAGAGATCGGTTTATGAGGGGCGTCGTTCGGTCATACGTGTTCAAACAAAGTTAACTATGTGTACAGTAGCTACCGTGGAGTAAAACATAATTGTGTGCAAGGTATTTTGACTGAACTTGCCATGCCAGAAGTGATGCTGTGCTGAAGTGAGCAGTCCACATTCTCCACACACAAAGAGGGCCGAGTGTAAACTGAGATGCACAGGCCGGCCAACATGTGCAATCGGCTCACCAATCGCCACATGTGTCAAACTACAATTTGGTAAATCAGAGGCTTGTTCGAAGGCAACCCGGCGTTCGGTTTATCCAAAACTTCGGTTCATCGAGGGTTTACTGTAGCTTTGAAGTAGCTTTTAGTGACTTTTAGTGCTTTTTAATGACTAATGTTTTTCTTTACCTGGCGTGACAGAGGTAGCCGTGGGTCGGTCAGCCAGTGGGGGCGCGGGGCCCTTCCTCAGCCCCCCCCTCCTGCCCCTCACCCTGCTCCTGGCCACCTCAGGGCTGGCATAAAGGCTATACTACTACAGCCAACCCTCACCCAGGAGACACTACAGCCAGCCCTCACCCAGGAGACACTACAGCCAGCCCTCACCCAGGAGACACTACAGCCAGCCCTCACCCAGGAGACACTACAGCCAGCCCTCACCCAGGAGACACTACAGCCAGCCCTCACCCAGGAGACACTACAGCCAGCCCTCACCCAGGAGACACTACAGCCAGCCCTCACCCAGGAGACACTACAGCCAGCCCTCACCCAGGAGACACTACAGCCAGCCCTCACCCAGGAGACCACCATCACACAGACACAGGGACATCTCGGTGATTCATATTGTTTGTATATGGATTTTATTGGTAAATATTTGTAATGGTCTCAATTCCCGATGGTTTTATAAGGAAACATGGGGTGAAATAGGTGTTTGTTATTATAGAAATCAGAAAACTAACCCCAGATTCGTGTTCAGCATGACTAAAAACTGAACTGCAATGAACTAATTTCCATGAGAATCTGAGATAGGAACATTTTCTCAGAAATATACAGACCCTTTGGAATGTTTGCAAAATATACGTTTATTTAAATAACTCAAAAACGATGAGGTTTATGTAAGAAATGCATAGAACATAAAAGATAGAACAGGCAAAGACCTTTCTATGGAGCTATACTAGAATCAGTTTGAGTTAATGAATGATTGCTGCATCGGATAAAAGTAATCAATTTTTCTAAGCAATTAAAATATCTAAAAAAACATGTCATCACCTTTTCGTCTGGTTCGTGTTGTCCAATGTTGCTTTTTCTTCTACCATGATATTATTATTATTACTACATTATTATTATTAAGAGGCATTCCTGGTGTAAATACTTATTATATGAAGGGAAAAAGCCTTGAGTCAATAGATAGCTTGATAAATGTATGGCTGGGTCTTAGTGTTAGCTTTGTATGTGAAATATTGACACTATTACAATCACCTTTGTAAATATATCCTGTGACTTGTACTGGTGGTGAGTTTTTGGTATATCACACACACACACACACACACACACACACACACACACACACACACACACACACCCACACCCCACACACCCACAACCACACACACCCACCCCCACACACACACACCCACCCACCCACACCCACACACACCACACAACCCACACACACACACACACCACACACACACACACCACACACACACACACACCCACACACCACACACCACAACACACACACCCCACACACCCACCACCCACACCCACACACACAACACACACACCCACACACCCACACACACACCACACACACACCCACACACCCACACACCCCACACCCCACACACACCCACACACACACACACACACACACCACACACACACACACCCACACACCCACACACCCACACACCCACACCCAACCACACACACACCCACCCACACACCCACACACCCACACACACACACACACACACACACCCACACACCCACACACACACCCACCACACACACCACACCCACACACCCACACACACACACACACACACACACCCACACACCCCACACACACACACCACCCACACACACACACACCCACACACACACCACCCACACACACACACCCACACACCCACACACACAAAACACACACACACCACACACACACACCACCCCACACACCCACACCCACACCCACACCCACCCCACACACACCCCCACACACACACACCACACACACTACCCACACCCAACCCTATATTACCTCACTCCTCTACACCCAACACATTCACATTCACACACCCACACCCACACACACACACACACTTAATATCTCCATACCTTATTATTTTACTCTTTTTTTTCTCTTTTCCTTCTTAGAATTAATATTTTACTAGTTTTCTCTAGCAAGAAAACTAGTAACTTGTAGAAAACAAGTTTACTAGTTTTTCTCTCTTTCTTTCTTTAACTGCTTAGTGAAAATAATTGTCTAACCATTATGAAAACTTTTAACTACTACTACTACTACTACTACTACTACTACTACTACTACTACTACTACTACTACTACTACTACTGCTGGCTGCTGTACTACTACTACTACTACTACTACTACTACTACTACTACTATACTACTACTACTACTACTACTACTACTAAATAATTAACTATAGAATTATGCCGAGTTTTCCTTAATCAATATCTTCGATTAATAATAATTGCCAGTGGTGGCGCCGCCGGTAATCAAAAAGTTAACTTCGTTAACCGTTAATCCGTTATCCAAAAAATTAGCTTTGATAACCGTTAATCAGTTAATTCTTTAAAAATGTAACAGAAGTTATCAATAAACCGATAACGTTAATTTTTATTCTAGAAAAAAAAAAAAAAAATCAGTTTTTGCTCCGAAACCACCTAAACCACCTTTGTAAAGTGCCAACACTATAAAATCAGCCTTTAAAGGGTTTTTTAAGGGCTTTAGAACCCAAAAACTATAGGTTTTTTTTGCTTTACAGTTAAAAAAAGGCAATTTTATAGTTTTTACTTTAAAAAACCCTAAAAAAGGCTGATTTCATAGTTTTGGCCCTGTTTAGGTTTTTAAAGGCTGCCACACCCACAAAAGGGTGAAACAAAACTAATAAGTGGTGTTATATCGGGGTTGCCAGAATGAGGTGTACAATAGTAAATATGCCAAGACTGCATCTGTATTGAAAATCTGAAAATAATAGAAACTTTTAAACGTTTACCGGTTTTTATGAAATGTTTGTGTTAGCGGACTTGAGTTAACGGAAGTTAAATGTAACGGAAGTTAAATGTAACGGAAGTTAAATGTAACGGAAGTTAAATGTAACGGAAGTTAATTAGTCCGATGATGATTTCCAAAGTTAACTTAAAAGTTAAATCGTTAACGAAAATGTTAACTTCATTAATTAACGATTAACTGATTAACGGTTTGGTGCCACCTTTGCTAATGACCTCCCAACGCCAAACAGAGGACCAATAAACACTACACCAACAAACATTCCCTCACTACACACACACTAGTCATTCCTGAGGCTTTATACTTAACTTTAAAGTGTATATAAGTATCCATTATGTATTACTCTAAATAGTACTTAATACACACAGCATGGCCATAAAAATGAGGTTTGTATATTACACAGTTATACATATATGTAATACACATTAATAAAACCAGATTGAAATGATCTCCACCCTCACCACTGCCTACACTCTTAGGTTTCTGAGGCTCAAAAACAGCACGGTATTGAGAGTAAAGCCAGTTATGACAAGAGTAAAGCCAGTTATGACAAGAGTAAAGCCAGTTATGACAAGAGTAAAGCCAGTTATGACAAGAGTAAAGCCAGTTATGACAAGAGTAAAGCCAGTTATGACAAGAGTAAAGCCAGTTATGACAAGAGTAAAGCCAGTTATGACAAGAGTAAAGCCAGTTATGACAAGAGTAAAGCCAGTTATGACAAGAGTAAAGCCAGTTATGACAAGGGAATAAAGTGGTTTTTTTTTAGTTTATTATCTCGGAAACTTATATTTTTCACAGCAAGACAGAATTGGGTGGTTTTTTTAGTTACCGGTAATCATATCAGAAACTCATTTTTATCGTCATAGCCAGTTATGACATAAATACAGGCACTCCCCAACATATGACAAGTTACATAGAATACAGACCCAACATATGACAAGCTACGACCAGTCATAGATACGTATAAACCTGTCTTTAAGTCCATAACCCCGGGGCCCACTGTGAGGCTATGGGTCCATGTCAACCCACGCCAGAAAAAATTGCCTGACACTGGTTGACGCGGGAATTTTTTTGCGTCATCTCACGGCAGCGAAATTAATGCCTCGTCGGACATAGACAGAGCCAGGTCATCATGGCCACGGCACTTGTCTCGGGTACCTAACCTGGGTACCTAACTATTAACCCTGTCAGTGTCAGTTTTAATCACCTTGTTAGCCTCTGCTCAGGTCGTCACAGGCCATCATTGCTCCTCTCTAGACCCGACTATGGTAGGTTTCCTGTCTTGTATCTTCCGTGTTTTGTATCTACCTTTGTGTTTTCCTTGTACTGCATTGTTTATATGAGGAAAGAGAGGCGAAAGTTACAAGATGACGAGGATATGAGATGAAAAGATGAGAAATATAAAAATATATATTCAATGAGAAAAGACAGTTCCCATGGGCGATATATACAACTTGCTGTTTGTCATTCACCATATAAAAATCGTCAGCCTGCGTTACCATAAAAGTCAGGACCGCGTCAAGTCGTACTTTAACCTCGTCGACCCAAGTTAGCATTACGCAGGTTGACGTGGACCCGTAACCTCACAGTGGGACTTATGGTTATGGACTTAAAGACAGGTTTATACGTATCTATGACTGGTCGTAGCTTGTCATATGTTGGGTCTGTATTCTATGTAATTTGTCATATGTTGGGGAGTGCCTGTATTTTTGTCATAACTGGCTATGACGATAAAAATGAGTTTCTGATATACATAATTTCAACTTAAAAAACACGTAATTCTGTCTTGCTTAGAAAAATATAAGTTTCCGAGATAATAAACTAAAAAAATTACTTTATTCCTTGTCATAACTGGCTATGATGAAAAAAATATAAGTTTCCGAGATAATAAACTAAAAAAAAACACTTTATTCTCTCGTCATAACTGGCTATGACGAAAAAAATATAAGTTTCCGAGATAATAAACTAAAAAAACACTTTATTCTCTCGTCATAACTGGCTATGACGAAAAAAATATAAGTTTCTGAAATAACATACTAATAAAAAACCACTTTATTCTCTATTACCGTAAACTTATATCTATCCAAAAATAGTTATTTTTTTGGGTGGATAATTTAGTTTCATTATGCATTACTTGGTGAACTGTGATTTTATTGGCCGGGAAACTGCAAAAATAATGGACAGTTGTAGAGTTTGACGTCAAAATTTTACCGTTAACTTATATTATATCGTGAAATGGTGTGATTTTTGGTGAATTAGTGTGTGAAATTGTGTGTGGTTATAACTTGTGTCTCTGGTTGGGCAATAAACTGTGATTATATTTTCCGGGAAGCTGCTAAAATAATTGAAAGTTGGAGATAATTGGCCGTCAAATTTTTACCATTAACTTATATTGATCCGAAAATAGTGTGTTTTTTTGGCAGGATAATTTAGTTTCATTATGCATTACTTGGTGAACTGTGACTCTATTGGCCGGGAAACTACAAAAATAATGGACAGTTGTAGAGTTGGACGTCAAAATTTTACCGTAAACTTATATTATATCCTAAAATGGTGGGTTTTTTTGGGTGAATTAGTGTGTGAAATTGTGTGTGGTTATTACTTGTGTCTCTGGTTGGGCAATAAACTGTGATTATATTTTCCGGGAAGCTGCTAAAATAATTGAAAGTTGGAGATAATTGGCTGTCGAATTTTTACCATTAACTTATATTGATCCGAAAATAGTGTTTTTTTTTTTGGCTGGACAATTTAGTTTTATTATGCATTACTTGGTGAACTGTGATTTTATTGGCCGGGAAACTGCAAAAATAATGGACAGTTGTAGAGATGAATGTCAAAATTTTACCGTTAACTTATATTTATCCGAAAAGTGTGCGTGTTTGGGTTGGACAATTGAGTGTGATTATGCATTACTTATAAATTACTTGCCGGGAAGCTGCGACAATAATGGACAGTTGTAGAGATGGATGCTTAAATTTAACCATAAGCTTGTATATAATATCCAGAAATAGTGTGTTTTTTTGCTGGACAATTACGTGTGATTATTAACGAGTCTCTGGTTGGGCATTAAACTGTGATTATATTTGTCGGGAAGCTGCAATAGTTATGGACAGTTGTAGAGTTGGCTGTCGAGATTTTACGGCTAAACATATATTTATCCGAAATAGTGAGTTTTTTGGCTGGACAATTTAGTTTTATTATGCATTACTTGGTGAACGGTGACTCTATTGGCCGGGAAACTGCAAAAATAATGGAAAGTTGTAGAGTTGGACGTCAACATTTTACCGTAAACTTATATTATATCCTAAAATAGTGTGTTTTTTGGAGTGAAATAGTGTGTGAAATTGTGTGTGGTTACTATTTGTGTCTATGGTTGGGCAATAAACTGTGATTATATTCGCCGGGAAACTGCAAAAATAGTCGAAAGTTGTTGAGTTGGACGTCGAAATTTTACCGTTAACTTATATTTATCCAGAAATAGTAACTTTTTTTGGCTGGACAATTAAATGATTATTACCGAGCACTCTTATGTTTCTGAGGTTACGAAATAGCGCATAAATATAGTAAATGTACGAAATGGTGAAATGTCAAGAATATGGACTTAAAGACTGGGTTATACGTATCTATGACTGGTATCTACGACTTATTTATTACCTAGGTGTGATTATTACTCTTTGCTTAGACAATGAACTCATTTATTTGCCAGGAAGCTGCAATAATAATGGACAGTTGTAGAGTTGACTGTCGAAATTTTACCGTTAAACTTATATTGATCCGAAAATAGTGGGTTTTTTGGCTGGACAATTTAGTTTTATTATGCATTACTTGGTGAACGGTGATTTTATTGGCCGGGAAACTGCAAAAATAATGGACAGTTGTTGAGTTGGACGTCGAAACTTATGGTAAACTTATATTATATCCTAAAATAGTGTGTTTTTTGGTGAAATAGTGTGAAATTGTGTGTGGTTACTATTTGTGTCTATGGTTGGGCAATAAACTGTGATTATATTTGCCGGGAAACTGCAATAGTTATGGACAGTTGTAGAGTTGACTGTCGAAATTTTACCGTTAAACTTATATTGATCCGAAAATAGTGCGTTTTTTGGCTGGACAATTTAGTTTTATTATGCATTACTTGGTGAATGGTGATTTTATTGGCCGGGAAACTGCAAAATAATAGAAAGTTATTGAGTTGGACGTCGAAATTTCACCGTAATCTTTTATATATCCGAAAATAGTGTCATTTTTGGCGGGATGATTACAGTAAGTGTCATTTTACATTACTCATACATTATTTGCCATTATTAAGTGTGATTATATATTATTGGCCAGGAAGCTGTAATAATAGATGGAGGTTTTCTTTTTTATCTTCTTTTTTTTTTTTTTTACTTTTTACTTTACTTTACTTTTTTCTTAATATGTACTTTTTTCCTTCGTTACTTTTTCTTGATACTTTTTTTCTTCGTTACTTTTTTTTTCTTTTTACTTTTTACTTTACTTTTTCTTTTCTTTTTTTACTTTTTCTTTCTTTTTTTCTTGATACTTTTTTCCTTCGTTACTTTTTTTTATACTTTTTTTTTCCTTTGTGTTACTTTTTCTTGATACTTTTTTCCTTCGTTACTTTTTCTTGATACTTTTTTCCTTCGTTACTTTTTCTTGATACTTTTTTTCCTTCGTTACTTTATTTAAAAAAAAAAAATTCCTTTGTGTTACTTTTTCTTAATACTTTTTTCCTGTTACTTTTTCTTGATACTTTTTCCTTCGTTACTTTTTCTTGATACTTTTTTCCTTCGTTACTTTATTTTATACTTTTTTTTTCCTTTTTGTTACTTTTTCTTAATACAACTTTTTTCCTTCGTTACTTTTTCTTGATACTTTTTTCCTGCGTTACTTTTTTTTTTTTTTTACTTTTCTTTTCTTCTTCTTATTATTATTATTATTATTTTTTTTTTTTTTTTTTTTTTTTTTTTTTTTTTTAATACTTTTTGCCCACTACCAAGAGACACAACCTAACCTTTTCTTCCCTCTCTCAGTTCTTCACAAGGCATAAGGATGGAAGTCAACCCATGTATCTCATCATGTGTATTTTGTACCGATGTCTACAAATAAATGTATATGTACCTATATGTGTCTATGGCTTTCTGTATATCATCATAAAAAAAACAATAGAATAATGAAAAAGAGAAGAAAAAAAAATAGTAAAAGAGAAATTAAACAGAAAAAGGAAAATAATAAAATAGAGATATAACAAAATATTAGAAGAGAAATAAAACAATAAATTGAAAATAATAAAATATAAAAATGATGAAACAATAAAAGACAGAAATATAACAACAGAAAAAAATGCAGATACAATACTTCTTAAAACTTGAAATTAATCTTATGCTAGGTACCTATTTAGAAAGACTTACCCATATATTATTAGCTATTTAATATTGGCTGGTCTAAGCTATCTATGAATATACATTAAAAATAGTTCTTTAATTCTATAGTAAGGTTTTATGCCACCAAACAGGCTGAAAAAAGGGGTTAATTCTGAAAACTCTGATACCAATTAACATTCTTTCCCTGTAGGTTAAAATATCTTTATTTGTTAGCTATTTCCAGTACCAATTAGTTGCTAAAAATTGTAATACTTTATGTACCTAGTTTAAAAAACATAAAGAGCCCAGGTGTACTTAATATTAACACTGTAGTTAAGTGTTACATACATACAGTAGACATAAGCTGTAATTTGTCTCAGCTTATTCCTCTTAAATTCCTGCCACCGATTTTAAAATTAACACAAGGGGGTCTGGGGGTGATATAGGTGGTGGTGATGGTGATATGGGTAGTGGTGAAGGTGATATGGGTGGTGATATGGGTGGTGGTGGTGGTGATATGGGTGGTGATGGTGGTGCTGGTGATATGGGTGGTGGTGGTGGTACTGGTGGTGGTGGAGAGCCCCCCCAGTGAGGTTTAATCACACTATCAATGCCCAGGCTAGGGTAGGTTAGTTAACTAGCGGGGGGGGAGGGGGGGGGTCGCAGCCCCCACAATAAATATGCCAGGAGAGTATTGTACTAACCTGCAATTTTACCGTATTTTTTATTAATTATGTTGTAGAAAATCTTGTGTTGAAACGACAGAGAGATCGGCACATGACGTGAACAGTAGCGGAGGAGGACGAAAGAAGAGGAAGAGGAGGAGGAGGAGGAGAGTGAAGTGAAAGGAGGACGAAAGAAGAGGAAGAGGAGGAGGAGGAGAGTGAAGTGAAAGGAGGAGGACGAAAGAAGAGGAAGAGGAAGAAGAGGAGGAGAGTGAAGTGAAAGGCGATAGAAGAGAAGGAAGTGAAATAGAAGGAAATAGACGATAATATAAAGAGGTGAAGGTTGTGCCAAGAGGAGGAGGAAGGAAGAAGAGGAAGAGGAAGCGGAGGAGGAGGAGAGTGAAGTGAAAGGCGATAGAAGAAGAGAAGGAAGTGAAATCGAAGGCAATACACGATACTATAAAGTGGTGAAGGTTGTGCGAAGAGGAGGAAGAGAAGAAGGAAGAAGAGGAAGAAGGAAGAAGGTGAGAATACGATCAATTATCCATTAAAATACCTAAAAACAACACTTTCGTAAGAATTCGCTTCAAACAACTCTGCCATATGTTCTTTACTACTTAACGAAGGACTAATCTAATCTATTGGTACATATCTATAAGTCTTCCTTCACTAACCTTCTAAATACTCTAGGAAAACTATTACTTAGGTCGCTGGAAACTAGACAAAACATGAAAAACTTACCTAGAATTGGAAACACGACGCGACATGTTTCTCTTCGGTTGGCCACAAAATGTAAACAAACAAACGACCCATTTTCTTTTTGTCGTTTTCTATCCGTTCTATCTATCTATCTATCTATTTTCTATCATTATCTATCTATCCGTTCTATCTATCTATTTATTTCTATCATTATCTATCTATCCGTTCTAGCTATCTATTTTCTATCTATCATTTTCTATCTAGTCTATTCGTTCTATCTATTTTCTATCTATCATTTTCTATCTATCCTTCTTATCTATCCATTTCCTGTCTATCATCATCTATCTACATGTCTATTTATCATCTACCATCACTATCTATCTATCTATCTATCTATCTATTTATCATTTACCATCACTATCTATCTATCTATTTATCATTTACCATCACTATTTAACTATCTATCTTTCTATTTATCTATCTGTCATCTTCCGTTTTTTCAGCAATGGTCGGCGTTCTATCTATCTATCTATCTATTACCTATCTATCTATCTATCTATCTATCTATCTATTATCTATCTATCTATCTATCTATCTATCATGTTTTATCACCATCTATCTATCTACCTATCTATCTATATATCTTCCTACCTATCTATCTATCTATCTATCTATCATTTTCTATCACTATCTATCCATCTATCTATCTTCCTTTATCTCAGCAATGGTCGGTGTTCTATGTATCTATTTTCAATCTATCTATCTATCTATCTATCTATCTATCAACTTCTATCTATCTATCTATCTATCATCTTCTATCTATCTATCTATCTATCTATCTGTCATCCTGCCTTTTCTCAGCCATGGTGGGCGGCGGGCGGCACTACACGGGCCGCCTGATGACCAGCGTGCATCAGGGGCTCGCGGCTCCCGAGGGTGGCGGGGAGGTGGTGACGGTGCGCGGGGACTACCTTTACTATCACTACGGCTGTGACGGTACAGACGACAGGGTAAGCACATAGGAGAGAGAGTTGTTTTAAGGGAAGATTTATTAGTTTCTACTGTTGATTTTCGTAAACTGAGGTAAAGGTTAAGTCGCGTGGCCCCGGTGCTCATCTCCGTCGCATTAGCCTTTGAGCCTGTGGTGGGATAGATTCGTAGCTTATAGGCGCGCTAACCGTCGGCAAAGAACGAAAAAATATTGATAAAGATTCTAAAGTTTCTTCTTATTCAACTTTGTAAAACATGAATATTGATAAGATGCCAAAATATTCTTATCTGTAACGTTAAACTGACCCTATTTCCTTATCTCCAGGGCTAAGATACCAAACTATTCTTATCTGTAACACTAAACTAACCCTATTTCCTTATCTCCAGGGCTAAGATACCAAAATATTCTTATCTTCAACACTAAACTGACCCTATTTCCTTATCTCCAGGGCTAAGATACCAAAATATTCTTATCTGTAACATTAAACTTACCCTATTTCCTTATCTCCAGGGCTAAGATACCAAAATATTCTTATCTTCAACACTAAACTGACCCTATTTCCTTATCTCCAGGGCTAAGATACCAAACTATTCTTATCTGTAACACTAAACTAACCCTATTTCCTTATCTCCAGGGCTAAGATACCAAAATATTCTTATCTTCAACACTAAACTGACCCTATTTCCTTATCTCCAGGGCTAAGATACCAAAATATTCTTATCTGTAACACAAAACTGACCCTATTTCCTTATCTCCAGGGCTAAGATACCAAAATATTCTTATCTGTAACACTAAACTGACCCTATTTCCTTATCTCCAGGGCCAAGATACCAAAATATTCTTATCTCTGTAACACTAAACTAACCCTATTTCCTTATCTCCAGGGCTAAGATACCAAAATATTCTTATCTGTAACACTAAACTGACCCTATTTCCTTATCTCCAGGGCTAAGATACCAAAATATTCTTATCTTCAACACTAAACTGACCCTATTTCCTTATCT
>JACEEZ010007869.1:80000-82500 GCA_016584305.1 Chionoecetes opilio | reverse complement strand
GATAGCCCTTGCTCTACTTCATATTTACTTATTTACTTCTTGCATTTATCTGCCATAGTTTTTTAATTATTGACAAAAACGTGATTTTAAGAAAAAAATCAAGGCATACCCCTTGCAAAATTTGCCAAAAATTTAGAAAAATAGATTTGCTTGAAAAAAATGTCCTAGCAGTTATCGGGCATGCTGAACACGAATCTGGAGTCAGTTTTCAGTCACAATGATTAGAAGTCCCTATTTCATACCCCTTGCAAAATTTGCCAAAATTTTTGCAAGAAACAGGAACTACCGTAACGTGTAGCTATATATAGCTAGTCTATTTTCATAACGAGGTGAAAATTCCATTCTATCTTAAGGTCTCATGCTTAAAGTTATGCCTATGTTTACCTGATACTATGGTTAACTATGATAAAATACAGCTGACATTAAGAAGAAGTGTAGTATTCCCTTCTCCTGGCATCAAATATCAGTCAGTAAGCAGCAAGGGGGCAGCATTTCTAGCCTCGTTAAAAAAAAAGAGTATAAGTTTCCCGGCCTCTTGTAGCTTCCTTATGTTCTGATGTTTTTATGTTCTTTAGGATGAAGGGCTCGCCGCTCATGATGGGGGGCGAGAGTGACGTGTCTTCCAAGGGCGTCATGGGCGTGTGCAGGGGCGTGGAGGAAAGTTATCTACTGGTGGTGGTGAGTATGTGTGTGTGTGTGTGTGTGTGTGTGTGTGTGTGTGTGTGTGTGTGTGTGTGTGTGTGTGTGTGTGTGTGTGTGTGTGTGTGTGTGTGTGTGTGTGTGTGTGTGTGTGTGTGTGTCATGCGTGTGTGTGTGTGTGTGTGTGTGTGTGTGTGTGTGTGTGTGTGTGCGTGCGTGCGTGCGTGTATGTGTGCGTGTGTGTGTGTGCGTGATTCTCTCTTAAAGTGTGTGTGAGAGAGAGAGAGAGAGAGAGAGAGAGATTATTAATAGTGTATAGTTCTCGTAAGCCCCGTCCACACTACCACTCACCACCGTCGGCGCTTGCCGTCGGCGCATGCCGACGGCAAGCGCCGACGGCAGAGTTGTGTCCACACGACCGGTGTTGCTCGGCGGTCAGCGCGCTTCCTGATTTCAAAGTGAGAGTCATGTTTTCTGCATATCGTGTACTCTCACTCGAGATTATGAAATAACCACAGGAGGTTTAGAAAAACTGACCCCACTATCATCTTCATGACACATTTCTGCAGCTATCATAAGCAAAAAAAATATACGGAAACTTTTTTGTGTATTCTAAAAAATATAACAAAAAGAAATAATGTATAAACATTGTTCTCACTTTTTTGTCTTCAACTCGCTGCAATTTCCCGACCATTTCTCCCATTTAATTTTTGATCACATATTCGTAATCAGCTGAGTTTCTTGGTTCTGATGGTATACGGTACATAGCAATACCAAAATATCTAGATGGTGAAAACTGCCGATAACTTGAAGCATGTGTTCGGCGCTGACCCGTGAGTGACGGGCATGCCCGCCCAATATTAAACCTGCTGAATATTGGCGGGCAATGCCGACGGTCACATTTTGCTCGTCGGCATCCTGTCCACACTCACTTTTGAGTGACGAACACTCGATCAACGGGAAGCGCCGACGGTGGTGAATGGTAGTGTGGACGGGGCTGTAATCAATCGAAAGGTGAAATTACTACAATAATAAATAACCTCTCTCTCTCTCTCTCTCTCTCTCTCTCTCTCTCTCTCTCTCTCTCTCTCTCTCTCCCCTATATAACAGGACCCGCATTTCTGGGGTCAAGCAAGCGAGGTCAAGTCACTGCACACGAGCGGCTGGGTCAAGTGGCAGGCGGTGAGCGAGTTCCACCAGGACACCTTCTATAACCTGTGTCTACCCCAGCTGTCAGCCCGCCTCTCTGTGTAGCTGGAGTTAACCCCAATTCACGCCCAGATCTTTCCTTTGCTATATAAAATCATCTGTTGTTAGCCATAAAATTACGAAAAGTAACTGAATATACCAAATTAACTAGTGGACAAGGATACTAAATAGGTTATATCTATAAAATATTGCTTATAGTCACTAAAAATCGTCTAATATATGGTACCTACCCAAATTACAATGGAAATTACGTTCTGGACCTCAAGGGGTTAAAATAAATGGTTATATTATACTGCTGATCTATACCTACCGTTTTTCTGTTATACCTTCAGGCTTCAACAGAAAAAAAAAAGAAAAAAAAACCTTAATGAGAAAAAAAATGGGTATTATAAGTATTTTTCTGTTAGTTCTCTCTCTCTCTTCTCTCTCTCTCTCTCTCTCTCTCTCTCTCTCTCTCTCTCTCTCTCTCTCTCTCTCTCTCTCTCTCTCTCTCTCTCTCTCTCTCTCTCTCTCTCTTTTTCAGTCAGCTCGAGGACGCCATAAGAGATACAACTCAACACAAATCAACACCTAAAACTGTCTTCGTCTACAACACCGTCACAATTGCAACACCCAGAGAGACTGGTGCGTGTGTGTGTGTGTGTGTGTGTGT
>JACEEZ010007869.1:65000-75000 GCA_016584305.1 Chionoecetes opilio | reverse complement strand
GAATATCAGTGGCATTAACAGACCACCTCCACCATCACCACCTACTACACCACCTGCTACACCACCTGCTACACCACCTACAGTATCCTCCTGACAAAGAGCATCACCATGAGGTTAGTGTTAGTGCCTGGACATCACTACTCTTACGTGGCACTTATTCTACTACTCACACTGATTATAGTAACAAGTGATAGTGGCAACAGTGGGTCTTCCTCCGTCAGTGCCTCCTTCAGGAATAACATAGAGCACCCTGAGACCTCAAATAAACCACTAAAGGCCCTTGTATCACCTGAAGAAGAGGATAAAAGTGTGTTTTTTGATGTTTCTACACCAAATTTTGATCTGAAGAAGGTGTCCTCTGAAATCAGTGGTTCTTCCTCCTCCAGTGCCTCCTTCAGGAATAACATAGAGCACCCTGAGGCCTCAAATAAACCACCAGGAGCCCTTTTATCACCTGAAGAAGAGGATACAAGTGTGTTTTCTGATACTTCTACCCAAAATTTTGATCTGAAGAAGGTGGTGTCCTCTGAATTGGTTGCTAGTGCCTCCTTCAGGAACAATATAAGGCACCCTGAGACCTCAAATAAACCCCCAGGAGCCCTTATGTCACCTGAAGAAGAGGATAAAAGTGTGTTTTTTGATGTTTCTACACCAAATTTTGATCTGAAGAAGGTGGTGCCCTTTGAAATTGTTACTAGTGCCTCCTTCAGGAATAACATAAGGCACCCTGAGACCTCAAATAAACCACTAAAGGCCCTTGTATCACCTGAAGAAGAGGATACAAGTGTGTTTTTTTATGTTTCTACACCAAATTTTGATCTGAAGAAGGTGGTGTCCTCTGAAATGGGTGTTCAAGAGGTGCCTTTAAGCCTGCTACCCCACCAGGTGTCCCCACGTGTCCTACAGCAGAAGGGAGTGATGGCAGTAAGCAGGAGGAGGGAAGCAGGGGAGGAAAGGAGGGAAGGAGAGGAAAGGAGGGAAGGAGGAGAGGAAATGAGAGAAGGAGAGGAAAGGAGAGAAGAGAGAGAGGAAATGAGAGAAGGAAAGGAAAGGAGGGAAGGAGAGGAAATGAGAGAAGGAGAGGAAAGGAGGGAAGGAGAGGAAATGAGAGAAGGAGAGGAAAGGAGGGAAGGAGAGGAAATGAGAGAAGAAGGAGAGGAAAGGAGAGAAGGAAGAGAGGAAATGAGAGAAGGAGGAGAGGAAATGAGAGAAGGAGGAGAGGAAATGAGAGAAGGAGGAGAGGAAATGAGAGAAGAGAGAGGAGAGGAAAGGAGGGAAGAGAGAGAGGAAATGAGAGAAAGAGAGGAAATGAGAGAAGGAAGAGAGAAAAAGAGAGAAGAGAGAGAGAAAAAGAGAGAAATAGGAGAGGAAAGGAGGGAAGAGCGAGGAGAGAAAAGTTCTATCTCTGCTTCTTCAGTTTTCGCTCTCTTCAATTTTATTTTGGTGGTTTTTAATGCCACGCTAAACATCGTCAACATCATCACTAACAATAACAATAATAATAATAATAATAATAACAATAATAATAATAATAATAATAATAATAATAATAATAATAATATTCAGAATACAGTGGATAATATGAATGCAAGAATGTTTTCAAAGGTTCTTCATCAATAATAATAAGAAGAAGAACAACAACAACAACAACAACAACAAACAACAACAACAACAACGACAACGACAACGACAACAACAGCAACAACGACAAGAAGAAGAAGAAGAAGATCAGTGGAGAACATATCAGCCAGAATGTTCTAAAGTGTTCACCACCACCACCACCACCCACCACCACCACCACCACCACACCACATCACCCCACCCCACCACCACCATCACCACCACCCACCACCACCACCACCACCACCCACCACCACCACCATCACCACCACCACCACATCACCACCCACCACCACCATCACCACCACCACCACCACCACCATCACCACCACCACCACCACCACCACCACCACCACCACCACCACCACCACACCACCACCATCACACCACCACCACCACCACCACACCACCACCACCACCACCACCACCACACACCACCACCACCACCACCACCATCCACACCACCACCACCACCACACCACCACCACCACCACCACCACCACCACCACCACACCACCACCATCACCACCACACCACCATCACCACCACCACCACCACACACCATCACCACCACCACCACCACCACCACCACCACACCCAACCACCACCACCACCACCACACCACCACCACCACCACCACCACCACCACCACCACACCACCACCACCACCACCACACCACCACCACCACCACCACCACCACCACCACCACCACACACCACCACCCACACCACCACCACCACCACCACCACCATCACAACACCACACACCACCACCACCACCACCAAACCCCCACCACCACCACCATCACCACACCCACCACCACCACCACCCCACCACCACCATCACCACCACCACACCCCCACCACCATCCCACCACCACCACCACCACCACCACCACCACCACCCACCATCCACCACCACCACCATCACCACCACCAACCACCCACCACCACCACCACCACCACCACCACCACCACCACACCACACCACCCACACCACCACCACCACACACCACCACCACACACCATCACCCCCACCACCACCATCACCACACCACCACCAAACCCCCACCACCACCATCAAAACACCACCACCATCACCACCACCACCACCAAACACACCACCACCACCACCACGAACATACATAACACACAGAAGGAAGACACACACACACACACACACACACACACACACACACACACACACACACACACACACACACACACACACACTAAGGCTATCATAAGGGCAAGATATTTTGTATAAATGTACGAATATGCTTTTTTCTCGGTTATTTACTAATCAATATTTTTTTGCTTAACGCCAAAATGATATCCCTTTCTCTGCTTCATATATACTTCTCTATACCTCTTGCATGTATCTGCCATAGTTTTTATGTTATTGAGAAAAACGTGATAAAAAAAATCAAGGTCCCTTGCAAAATTTGCCAAAAAATTTTGAAAAATAGATTTGCTTGAAAATGAGTTCCTAGCAGTTATCGGGCATGCTGAACACGAATCTGGAGTCAGTTTTCAGTTACAATGATTAGAAGTCCCTATTTCAGCCAATTCACAATGACATACTTCATGATGTTCCTTAAAAATCACAAATTAGAATCTGAATCTGAAAACTGATTCCAGATTCGTGTTCAGCATGCCCGAAAACTATTAGGAACTAATTTTCAAGGAAATCTATTTCTCAAAAAATATTGCGATTTTGCAAGGCATAAGGCTTGCAAAATTTGCAATATTTTTTGAGAAATTGATTTGCTTGAAAATTTATTCCTAACAGTTATCAGGCATGCTGAACACGAATCTGGAGTCAGTTTTCAGTTACAATGATTAAAAGTCCCTATTTCAGCCAATTCACAATGACATTCACAATTCACAATGAGTGTTTACCTATTTGTGTATGTACCGTCAACAACACTATAGTCGCCACTGCACTAATGTCGCCAGGCGCCATATATTACTAATGTTAGCATCACTACGGACGTGTATGTGCCACTGAAGAGGCATGCACAGTATATATAGTTTATATTATGTATTAATATAGACTTCAGTGGCACATGCAAGTCTGTGGTGGTGCTAACATTTGTAATATTCGCCTGGCGACATTAGTGCAGTGGCGACTATAGTGTTATTAACGGTACAGGATTTGAGGCAAGCTTGTAATGTCCCGTCTTTAAACTATCATATTTTTGTTCATAAAATGTACATGTACTGTTAACACACATCCTTGCCTTATAAGTGCATGCCATCAATCTATCGTTGTCGTTGGCATGGACTCAGTCGTCAGGTAGTTAGTGCGGAGTCATTAGAGAGCTTTAAAAGGAGGCTGGATAAATTCATGGATGGGGATGAAAGGTGGATGTAGGTAGTGTTAAGTATCAGGAACTATCACGTGTAAGTCTCGCGGCCTCTTGTAGCTTCCTTATTTTCTTATTTTCTTATGTTCGTAGATGCCCTTAGATACCTATACATACCTTTAGATAATATATTAATGAACTTTATTTAACCTTCGATTTATTGGTCTGATTAAAAAAAGCTTTGTAATTTTTGAAACTGATTTTTTTCTGTCATTATATTTCAGTTTTTTTCTTTTGATGTTAAAATGTGTTGGAGAGAGAGAGAGAGAGAGAGAGAGAGAGAGAGAGAGAGAGAGAGAGAGAGAGAGAGAGAGAGAGAGAGAGAGAGAGAGAGAGAGAGAGAGAGAGAGAGAGTCGGTCCATTACTAAAACAAATAATAATAACCCTGAAGAGAGAGAGAAGAAAAAAATAGAGAAAGAGAGAGAGGAGAGAGAGAGAGAGAGAGAGAGAGAGAGAGAGAGAGAGAGAGAGAGAGAGAGAGAGAGAGAGAGAGAGAGAGTTAATCTATTACTAAAAACAAAAAATAACCTAATGTCTATACTACTCTATAAACTAAATAACAAAAAAATAACACTGCTTCCTTATCTCTGTTATCATTTCCAGGCTGCTGAGATGGATAACAGGCGCGTGTGTTATCGCAAGCATAGTGGCCAACCCTCAACCACAACCACCACCACCACCACCACCACAACCACCACCACAACCACAAGCACCACAACTATCACCACAATCACAACCTTGGAATGACAAAGGACCTACAAGAGATATACCCAAGTCTCAACCACAACCACAACCACAACCACTACAACCACTACCACAACCACCACAACAACCACCACCACCACCACAACCTTGGAATGACGAAGGAGCTACAAGAGATATACCCAAGTCTCAACCACAACCACAACCACCACCACTACAACCACAACAACAACAACCACCACCACCACAACCTTGGCATAACGAAGGACCTACAAGAGATATACCCAACTCACAACCTTTTCCTCATAATAACAACATTTATAAGTCACTTAAAAACTCCTCTATGGATAATACTCCCTTAAGAGGACATAATAGATACAAAAACAAGGAGAAACAAGAGAGGTTTATGAAGTTAATACCAGATTTACACGAAAATAAGAAGAAAAATGTAAAATCTAGTTCTTCCGGCGTACCGCAAGGAAATTTTCTGCCTCCTACACTGTTTTTCCCGCCAGATTTACACGAAAATAAGAAGAAAGGGCTAAATTTTCCTTCTCCAAGCGTACTGCAAGGGAAATCTTTATCTCCTTCTCTGTTTCTCTCTCTCGATTTACACGAAAATAAGGAGGAACGGCTAAAATTTCCTTCTTCTGGCGTACCACAAGGAAATTTTCTACCTCCTACACTGTTTCCCTCCCGACCTTTGCCCATAGAGAGGAAAAATATTACTGGTGTTAAAGATTATATTCCTCAACCTCTGGCTATCGCAAACACGGTAATGGCATCTGATTTAGAGAGGAAAATGACGAGATATAAACGTGATGTTAAATTAGAAAAACGGTCATTACCCTTATTCGGTTTTTTATCCTTCCTCATGTTGTTACTCAATAGCATTCTACTGATTATCCAAAATGTTAATATCAATAATAATAATAACAATAATAATAATAATAATGATAATAATAATAATGATGATAATGGCGGTGCTAGATATGATATTGCTAGTAATTGGTTGTTAGATTTTGATATTACTGATGTTATTCGTAAGGTTAAATTATAGTGAATACTGATAATGAATAATAATTGATGTATAATAATAAATGTAAATAATAATATATGAATAGAATGTTTTTTTATGCAATTTATACTGTATGGATCCTCGCAACGATAGCTATAATGCAATACCTTAGAGATGTAATAGTTATTGTAAGATAGAAAAATACGATACCTGGACATTTAGTAGCTATTGTATGATAGATTTACAATACCTGGACATTTACCGTTGATAACAGTATAGTCGCCACCTGCAATAATGTCGCCAGCCGCCATATATTACGAATTATAGCATCACTACTGCTGTGTCTGTGCCACTGAAGATGATACACAGTAGTTTATATCATGACTGTATAATCTACCCTGTTTCAGCGTTGTTTTATGCTTTGTAGCTGCAAGTATAGACGGTTTCAAATTTCACTACGCGTTTTTTTTCGGGCGACGACGACGTGGGAGGACACTCAGTAAATAAACACTAACTGGCGACCTTATTGTTGGTCGCCACTCTGGTGATATTTTTGTAATTTGTTCATTTATAGCCCTAATATGACACAGATGAAGACACAAAATGACACAGACTCTCCAGATAGCCCCTTCTAACTGTCCTGAAATCATGGATGTAGAAATGTAACTATTAACGCCACCACACGTCTGTAAACGGAAAAAAAAGTTGTCCTGGCGACTTTACTGTTGTCTACGGTAGTAGTTATTGTAAGACAGATATAATACAATACCTGGACATTTAGTAGCTATTGTAGGATAGAAAAATACGATACTTATAGATATTTAGTAGTAAATTCGTTTCCTATATATTTTAAGTTAATAAACACGAGTTATAATTATTGACCATTTTATTAAGCATTGTACAGGTAAAGGCTATTATTGATACCTACTAATCATTGATGCTTACAGTAATTTAACATTATATAAATATTACCAATGAAGATGTTATTATCACTGTAGTCATTATCATTATTAAGAAACTTTATAAGACAACAACACTACACGATTAAGAAGATGGGGACACTTAGGAAGTAAAGAAATGACAAAAAAACTGAAAACGATTAGAAGGAAGAAAAAGAAGAGGAAGAAGAGGAGGAGGAGGAAGAGGAAGAGGAAGAAGAGGAGGAAGAAGAAGAGGAGGAAGAAGGGAAGATAAAGAAGATGTATAAAGAAGACTAAGAGTATAAGGAAGACAAAAAAAACTGAAAAAGATTAGGAGGAAGAAGAAGAGGAGGAAGAGGAGGAGGAGGAGGAGGAGGAGGAGGAAGTAATGAAGAATTTAAAAAGGACAAAAAACAGAACGAACAGAAAACGATTAGAAAGAAGGGATATTTAGATAGAAGAGGAGGAGGAGGAGGAGGAGGAGGAGGAGGAGGAGGAGGAGGAGGACTTGAGAGAGGGCGTGGAGGTGGGCGTGCGGGCGTCTAGGATCGTGGCGTCCCTCAGGCTCAAGCTCTTGCCCATCACGTTGTTGTCATTCATATTCCTGTAGGAGGAGGAGGAGGAGGAGGAGGAGGAGGAGGAGGAGAAGGAGGAGGAGGAGGAGGAGGAGGAGGAGGAAGGAAGGGATAATAAAAATAAGGGAAAATTATGATAGCAAACAGATATACATGAAAGCACACACACACACACACACACACACACACACACACACACACACACACACACACACACACACACACATACATTTCGACAAGTCTGTATATGTATAACCATTGCAAAACTAACTACTTTATTTTATTTATTTATTTTTTATTATTTTATTCATTATTATTATTGCATTTGTATAAGTTATGTACTAACACATAATTCACACACTATTTTTTTTTTTTTTACTACTATTCATAAGATAGTACTGTCAAGGATCATTTAGCTATGGGCGAGGGTTTAGGCATGTCTGAATGCACCTATATTAAATGCTATCTGCCTGTCAGGGAGCTTCGGCTCGACAGACACTTGCTATTATGCTAGTATTAAAATTCTGTGCTTTTGTATATTTATATAGCAATAAATATTTACTTACTTACACACACACAGACACAGACACAGACACAGACACAGACACAGACACAGACGCAGACGCAGGCACAGACACAGACACAGGCACAGACGCAGACACAGACACAGACACAGACACAGACACAGAGACACAGACAGACACAGACACAGACACAGACACACACAGACACAGACACACACACACACACACACACACACACACACACACACACACACACACACCATAGACAATATAACACAAAATAACATAAAGAACAAAATAACAAAAATAACTTACTCGCTCATGGACAGAAGATCATTATTATTATTATCATTATTATTATTATTATTATTGTTGTTATTGTTGTTGTTGTTGTTGTTGTTGTTGACAGTGTTGACAATGTTGATGACGGTATCCAGCAGTGCTAATATGAAGGCAAGGAAGGCCAGGTTAGCGTTGACATCCCTGTTTGGTCGATGGAGGACCTTGGCAACACTGTCTAGGTCTTGGAGGGCGTTGGTAGCACTGCTGGAGGAGGAGGAGGAGGAGGAGGAGATATATACCTCCTTCATGGCCTTCGTCAGTAGTGGAGATGACAAGGAGATGAGGCTAGGAATTGGAGGAGCCATTTTTTTCTCTCGATATTATCTCCTTTTCCTCTTTCTCTATATTCTTCTTCGGTATTCTAGTAATAATAATCTTTTTTCTTCTTCTTTCTCTCTTCTATCTCCTTATTTTTTCTTCTTTTATTTGACTTTTGTTTTCTTTCGTCTATATATTTTCGATTTTTTTTCTTCTTTTCAGTTATTTAGTTTTAATGATTTTTTTTTTTTTCCTTTTTTTTTTTCCTTCTTCTTCGGATTTCTAGTAATAAATATCCTCTTCTTCTTCTTTTTCCTCTTCTTCTTCCTCTTCTTCCTTCTTCTTCTTCGGATTTCTAGTAATAATTATCCTCTTAGTCCTCTTTTTCCTCTTCTTCTTCCTCTTCTTCCTTCTTCTTCTTCGGTTTTCTAGTAATAATTATCCTCTTAGTCCTCTTTTTCCTCTTCTTCTTATTCGTCTTCTTCGCTTTTCTTCTAAGTTTCAATTCTTATATTTTCGTTTAATTTCCTCTATCTCCTTCTTATCTTATATCATTAAAAGTGATACAAATATATAATAACAAAGATATTGGTCTGTTTAGTTTATCTGATTGAATTAAAACGTTCTTTAAATCTCTCTCGTTCTCTCTTAATTATGTTTTTTCTTTATCAGGTTCAAAGAGAGAGGAAAAAATAACGTCCTCCCACTTCAAAGGCCGCAGCAACACTGAAGTAGATGTAGTAAAGCATGTTGTATAATACTTATGTTATGCTTGGTGTGTTATAACGGAACCACCACCACCACCACCGCCTCACTGCTGATGACGTCATATGTAAACACTAGGCGATCTGATGAAGTGTTCTCTCTCTCTCTCTCTCTCTCTCTCTCTCTCTCTCTCTCTCTCTCTCTCTCTCTCTCTCTCTCTCTCTCTCTTGTGTGTGTGTGTGTGTTTTAACCAGTCTGTCTTTCTGTCTGTTTTAATATCTCTGTCTCTCTGTATATGTTTTAATCTCTCTCTCTCTCTCTCTCTCTCTCTCTCTCTCTCTCTCTCTCTCTCTCTCTCTCTCTTGAAGTCTCCACAAGGACAAAGGCACAAACAATAGATAATTTTCGAATCAGTCAGCCATTGTTTTGATAAATGGACTGTCATGGCATCATATATTGATTTATTTCTTCATTTTTTCCTTAACGTTTATTTCAACATTCTATTGTGTAACAAAAATATATTTGCAAAGTTTTTATTTGTTGTCGAAATTATTATATACTGTGTACTTATATTACTACTGTGTACTTATATTACTACTGTGTACTTATATTACTACTGTGTACTTATATTACTACTGTGTACCTATATTACTACTGTGTACTTATATTACTACTGTGTACCTATATTATTACTGTGTCCTTATATTACTACTGTGTACCTATATTACTACTGTGTACCTATATTACTACTGTGTACCTATATTACTACTGTGTCCTTATATTACTACTGTGTACCTCTATTACTACTGTGTACTTATATTACTACTGTGTACCTATATTACTACTGTGTACCTATATTACTACTGTGTACCTATATTACTACTGTGTCCTTATATTACTACTGTGTACCTATATTACTACTGTGTACCTATATTACTACTGTGTACCTATATTACTACTGTGTCC
>JACEEZ010007869.1:30000-55000 GCA_016584305.1 Chionoecetes opilio | reverse complement strand
GGCATGAGCCTCTAATCACAGGCGTCACTATGACAATCCTGCCTGCGCCACCAACGGGCGAGGACCAACCATCACAGCCCTCAAGTGAACCTCCAGAGCCTACCATCCGAGCCCTGGGTCACCACTGCCTACAGGCGCTATAGGCCAAAAATGTTAAAAAAAAAAAAAAAAAAAAAAAAAAAAAAAATATATATATATATATACTAAATTACTAAGCACACACACACACAGTTTCACTGACGAATTCGGGCGGTTACTGTCCCCCTTGAGCAAGGGGATGGGTGTGTGTGGTGTGTGAGGTCCCAGCATTACCCAAAGATCGGTAATAATAAGCTCCAAGCTCGCACTGAGAGGGTGAAACTGGCGATCGCGAGTCTGACTCGCGTGGACAATGGGTGAATCACACACACACACACACACACACCTTTCTCTCTCTCTCTCTCTCTCTCTCTCTCTCTCTCTCTCTCTCTCTCTCTCTCTCTCTCTCGTTCATAGATTTCTTCTATGTGTGTGTGTGTGTGTGTGTGTAGTGAGGCAGCTTTCTCACCATCTGCTTATGTGGAGAGAGAGAGAGAGAGAGAGAGAGAGAGAGAGAGAGAGAGAGAGAGAGAGAGAGAGAGAGAGAGAGAGAGAGAGAGAAGAGGTTAAGTAAAGCTGGCAAACAAATAAACACACATTGTATCACATATTTATTGTAGTAGTAATATAAGTACACAGTAGTAATATAAGTACACAGTAGTAATATAAGTACACAGTAGTAATATAAGTACACAGTAGTAATATAAGTACACAGTAGTAATATAAGTACACAGTAGTAATATAAGTACACAGTAGTAATATAAGTACACAGTAGTAATATAAGTACACAGTAGTAATATAAGTACACAGTAGTAATATAAGTACACAGTAGTAATATAAGTACACAGTAGTAATATAAGTACACAGTAGTAATATAAGTACACAGTAGTAATATAAGTACACAGTATATAATAATTTCGACAACAAATAAAAACAAAACGAAATAAAAACTCTGTAAATATATTTTTCTTAAGCAATAGAATGTTGAAATAAACGTTAAGGAAAAAATGAAGAAATAGATAAATATATGATGCCATGACAGTCCATTTATCAAAACAATGGGTGACTGATTCGTAAATGATCTATTGTTTATAAAGACACATAAAAAGATATCCTATTGTTATTGTCTTGATAGGAAGAACAAATATATATTGAAGGTAAAGCGAATACCTCTCAGCAAACAATAATAATAATAATGATAATAATAATAAAAAAATATATAAAAAAATAATAATAATAATAATAATAATAATAATAATAATAATAATAATAATAAAAGAAAAAAAAAATAATAATAGTAATAAAATAATAGACCATTCCTTTGTTAATTATATATAAATTACAACATTTTTTTCCCTTACTCCCCCCCTCCCCCCCCGCTTCCCCTCATTTCCCCTCATCAGAAAAGTAAAAGAATAAAAGGAGAATTCAGACAAGTAGAATAATACCAAAATACACCATTATTTTCTGATCACAAAATATAATGAACTTTTATTTTTTTGCCCTCAGACCCCCCCCCCCCCCCCCCCCCCCGTCCCCCCGCCATTCCCTTTCTCTCGTCTTATCAAAATAGTTCACACAAGTACATACAAATAATAGCAATAACAATAACAATAATAATAATAATAATAATAATAATAATAATAGTAATAATAAAAATAATAATTCCCTCCTTTCCTCTCGTCCTATCGGAAAAGTTCACCAACAGCAATCACCAAAATCACCAATAACAAAATATCACCAAAGTTCATAGAAAAGTCTCACTGCTTCCCTTTCAAGCTACAATCTGCGTCAAGTCAAGTGGGAATGAACTCGCGACTTCGAACTCACGGACAGGCACGGTCAGTTGTCTTTCCAATGTGCTCAGGTCACGGGGCTCGACCTGGTGAACTGGGGGCGTTAGTTCACGAGACAACGGGGATACGAACTGGTGAACTGGGGGCGTTAGTTCACGAGACAATGGGGATACGAACTGGTGAACTGGGGGCGTTAGTTCACGAGACAACGGGGATACGAACTGGTGAACTGGGGGCGTTAGTTCACGAGACAACGGGGATACGAACTGGTGAACTGGGGGCGTCAATTCACGGGGTAACGGGGCATCCAACTGGTGTACCGGGGACATTAGCGGGGATCCGAACTGTTGTACTGGAGGAGTCAAATGGCGAACTGGCCAAGAAGTCACCCATTTCTCTTCCACCTTCCCATCTTCTTTCTCCTCTCTGTTCTCTTTCACAAAAGTACTGAGCCCTTGGACGGAACTTTCTGCGACGGCGACCACTTCTTCGGGACATTCTTAGTGCCCTTGACCTTCTCCTTGGGTCTACTGTTCTGCATAGCTCTCTGCCACATCTCCTGGACCTTAAAGGGATTGATCATGGGTAGAGGACCTTGCCAGACTCCTGAAGAAGGTGCAGAAGACAGGATTTCACGAGGTACTAAACTTGGAAGAACCTTGATTTCAGTGCCTTCTGCTGTGTTTACGTCTGCGTCCTGAGGATCTGTAGGGCGTGAGGTGACGTAGGAAGGACCCAGAAGGAGTAGTAGGGCCTGGAGGAGGTGTAAGGTCCTCAGTTTCCCCACCAAGGGCGCCTGTGACCTCATGTTCTTAGCTGGCTTGTGTGTGTTGATCGAGAGACAGGGAGACTTGTTGTGTGTGGGGTGACTGCGATGGTTGGACTGGCTCGCAGGTGTAGGCTAACAGGTGTATTTATGGACGTAGGAGGAGGAGGAGGTGGTGGAGTGGTGGTGGTGGTGTGTGGAGGAGGAGGAGGAGGAGGAGGAGGAGGAGGAGGAGGAGGAGGAGGAGGAGGAGGAGGAGGAGGAGGAGGAGGAGGAGGAGGAGGAGGAGGGAGGAGGGGAGGAGGAGGAGGGGGGGGAAACCCCTGTGCATGGGTAAACAGAAAAATTGGTTGATCCTGAACTTTCTAATGGGAGAGAGAGAGAGAGAGAGAGAGAAAAGAGAGAGAGAGAGAGGAGAGAGAGAAAAGGGGAGGAGGGAGGAGAGAAAAAGAGGAGGGAGAGAGAGAGAGAGGGGGAGGGGGAGAGAAGAGAGGGGGGAAAAGAGGAGAGAGAGGAGAGAGAGAGAGAGGGAAAGAGAGAAGAAAGGGAGAGAGAAGGGGGGGAGGGGAAAAGGGGGAGAGGGGGTGGGGGAGGAAGAGAGGGGGGGAGGGGGAGAGGAGAGGGAGAGGGTGTGGTGTGTATGGTATAGCGTGCTGTCTGTCTGTTTTTGTTGTCGTTTTGTTGTTGTTTTTTTTGTAAAATAAATAAGGTTTGTTTACTTAGTGCAATTTTTTTTTATAATGATATACGTTTTTTAAATGTTCTTGTAAAAGCTCTTCCTCCTCCTTCTCCTTTTTCCCCTTCCTCTCCTCCTCCTCCTCCCCTCTCCCCCCTCCCCATTTTCTCTTTTCCCCCTTTTTTCTTTCCTTCTTTTTCTTCCTTTTCGCTTTCCCCCCTCCTCCTCCCCCCCTCCTCCCTTCCTCTCCCCCTCCTCCTCCTCCTCCCATTCCGTCTTTTTTTCATGGATTTTATTGAAGTTGAAAGTTTCTCGACATATAGGAGAAGAGAGAGAGAGGAGAGAGAGAGAGGGGAAGAGAGGAAGGGGGAGAGAAGAGAGAGAGGAGGGGGAAAAGGGGGAGAAGGAGAAGAGAGAGAGGGAGAGAGAGAGAGAAAAAAAAAAAGAGAGATAGGATATTTTTGCGGTTTTCCCTTGTTAGAGTACTTTCCCATGTTTTTGTGTGTGTTGGGGGTGGTTTGTGTGTGTGTGTGTGTGTGTGTGGGTTGTGGGGTGGTGTACCAAAAAAATAACACACGCACATATTTTTACGTAAAAATTAGTGAATTTCCAAAGACCTCTCTCTCTCTCTTCTCTCTCTCTCTCTCTTTTTCTCCTCTCTCTCTCTCTCTCTCTCTCCTCTCTCTCTCTCAGGGACCGTTGTACTGTATATTCGTTGCTCCTTTAATAATATGCAAAACCCCACACACACCCATAAAAAAGAGAGAGAGAGAGAGAGAGAGAGAGAGGAGGCGAGAGAGAGAAGAGGGGGGGGAGAGGGGAAGAGAGAGAAAGGAGAGGGGAAGGAAAAGGGGAGGAGGGGGAGAGAGAGAACCCCAAAGAAAAATAAAAAAAAGAGAGAAATTTTCCCCCCCCCCTTTCTTTTCTCTCTCTGGTAAAAAAAAAGGAAGTAGAAAGGGGTGCGTGGTGCGTGTCGTGTGGTGTGTCGAAACTCTCCGAACAGAAACTTCAATAAAAGAAATACGCAACAAAATTTTGTAAAAAATCTACGTCACAATTTATTTTTTCCCCGCAATTTAAAAAAATTTCCGCGTTTTTTTTTTTTTGTGTTGTGTGGGTGTGTGTGTGTTGTGTGGTGTGTGGTGTTTTTGTGTGTGTGTGTGGGGGTGTGTTTGGGTTTGTGTGTGTTGTGTGTGTGTGTGTTGGTGTTTTTGTGTGTGTGTGGGTGTGTGGGGTTTTGTGTGTGGTGTGTGTGTTGTGTGGGGTGTGTGTGTGGTGGTGGTGTGTGTGTGTGGGGGTGTGTGTTTTGTGTGTTGTGTGTGTGTGTGTGTTGTGTGGTGTGTGTGTGTGTGTTTGTGTGTGTGTGTTGTGTGTGTTGTGGTTTTGTGTGTGTGTGTGTGTGTGTGGTGTGTGTGTGTGGTGTGTGTGTGTGTGTGTGTGTGTGTTTTGTGTGTGTGTGTGGGGGTGTGTGTGGTTGGTTTTGTGTGTGTGTGTTTTGGGGTTTTTTGTGTGTTGTGTGTGGGGTGTGTGTGTGTGTGGTGTGTGTGTGTGTTGGTGTGTGTGTGGGTGTTTTTGTTGTGGTTGTGGTTTTTGGTTGTGGTGTTTTTGTGTGTGGTTGTGGGGGGGGGGGGTGTGTGGGGGGGTTTTGTGGTGGGTGTTGGGGGTGGGGGGTTGTGGGGCGGTGTGGTGGTGTTGGGGGGTGTGGGGGTGGAAAGGGGTGTGGTGTGGGGGTGTGTGTGATAAAAAAGGTGTTTTATGAAATTGAAAAAAAACAAGGGGGGTGTTGGAAAATTTTGGTGTTGCAAATTTTGTTTATGAAGGTGGGGGGAGGGGGAGGGTTGTGGTGAGGCAGGTGTTGTGGTGAGGCAGGTGTTGTGGTGATTGAGGCAGGTGTGGTGTTGGTGAGGCAGGTGTGGTGTGAAGAGGTGTTGGGGTTTTGGGGAGGTGTGGGTGGAGGCGGTGTGGGGGGTGATGAGGAGGTGTGGTGGTGAGGCAGGTGTTGTGGTGATAGAGGCAGGTGTTGTGGTGATAGAGGCAGGTGTTGTGGTGATAGAGGCAGGTGTGGTGTTGATCGAGGCAGGTGTGGTGTTGGTGAGGCTGGTGTGGTGGTGATGTGGTGAATAAATAATGTGGTGTTGAATATATAATGGTGTTGGGAAAATAATAGTAGATGTTGAGGTGAGAAAATTTAAGAGTGATTTGTTTTCATTATTTCATTGTTTTTTTCATTAGTGGTGAAATTGTTGATGTCAAAGAAAAAATGAAAATAACGGCCAAAAAAAATTAAATCACGCCAAAAAATTAAAATTACGCCCCAAAAAAAAAATCACGCCAAAAAAATGAAAATAACGCCAAAAAATTAAAATAACGCCCAAAAATTAAAAAACGCCAAAAAAATGAAAATAACGCCAAAAAAATTAAACTAGGGCAAAATATATCACCATGCTTTTAATCAATAGAAAAAAGGAGGAACAAAGGGACATTAGAAAAAGAAAAAGAAGTGTTGATGTCGAAGAAAATAAGAAAATCATTATCATCATCATTTATTTAATTAATAGAAATAAAAATGAAGGACTAAGTGATCTATTAATTAAACTAGAAAAAATAGAAAAATATGTTTTGATGTGAAGGAAAATATGACAGTAATTAACATATTTTCTTATAAGTCATAGACAAAATGAGGAGAAATTGACATGTTAAATCAGAAAGAAAGAAAGAAAGAAAGAAAAAAAGAAAGTATTGAGGTTAAAGAAGAAAAGAAAAAAAAGTTAATAGCACCATTCTTTTAATTAACAGAAATAAAAAAAGAAAGGACAGTGACATTAAATTTAAAAGAAAGAAAGAAAGAAAGAAAGAAAGAAAGAAAAAAAAAGTATTGAGGTTAAAGAATAAAATAAGAAAATAATTAACATCACCATTCTTTTAATTAATAGAAAAAAAGAAAAAAAAGACTGACATTAAATTCAAAAGAAAGAAAAAAAGAAAGAAAGAAAGAAAAAGTGTTGAGGTTAAAGAAAATAAAAAAAAAGTTAACATCACCATTCTTTTAATTATAGAAAAAAAAAAAAAAGACAGAGGGACATTGATTAAAGAAAGAAAGAAAGAAAGAAATGACGAAAGAAAGAAGAAAAAAAAAGTATTGAGGTTAAAGGAATAAAATAAAAAATAAGTTAACATCACCATTCTTTTAATTAATAGAAAAAAAGAAAAAAAAGACTGACATTAAATTCAAAAGAAAGAAAAAAAGAAAGAAAGAAAGAAAAAGTGTTGAGGTTAAAGAAAATAAAAAAAAAGTTAACATCACCATTCTTTTAATTAATAGAAAAAAAGAAAAAAAAGACAGAGGGACATTAAATTTAAAAGAAAGAAAGAAAGAAAGAAAGAAAGAAAGAAAGAAAGAAAGAAAAAGTATTGATGTTAAAGAAAATAAAATAAAAAAATAATTAACATCACCATTCTTTTAATTAATAGAAAAAAAGAAAAAAAAGACTGACATTAAATTTAAAAGAAAGAAAAAAAGAAAGAAAGAAAGAAAGAAAGAAAGAAAAAGTGTTGATGTTAAAGAATAAAATAAGAAAATAATTAACATCACCATTCTTTTAATTAATAGAAAAAAAGAAAAAAAAGACAAGAGGGACATTAAATTTAAAAGAAAGAAAAAAAGAAAAAAAGAAAGAAAGAAAGAAAAAGTGTTGATGTTAAAGACAATAATAAGAAAATAATTAACATCACTATTCTTTTAATTAATAGAAAAAAAGAAAAAAGAAAGGACAGTGACATTAAATTTAAAAGAAAGAAAAGAAAGAAAGAAAGAAAGAAAGAAAGAAAGAAAGAAAAAGTATTGATGTTAAAGACAATAAGAAAATAATTAACATCACCATTCTTTTAATTAATAGAAAAAAAGAAAAAAAAGACAGTGACATTAAATTTAAAAGAAAGAAAGAAAGAAAGAAGGAAAGAAAGAAAGAAAAAGTATTGAGGTTAAAGAAAAGACAATAAGAAAATAATTAACATCACCATTCTTTTAATTAATAGAAAAAAAAAAAAAAAGACAGTGTGACATTAAATTTAAAAGAAAGAAAAAAAGAAAAGAAAGAAAGAAAGAAAGAAAAAGTGTTGAGGTTAAAGAAAATAATAAAAAAAAGTTAACATCACCATTTTTTGAATTAATAGAAGTAAAAAAAAGGACAGAGACATTAAATTTAAAAGAAAGAAAAAAAGAAAGAAAGAAAGAAAAAGTATTGGTGTTAAAGAATAAAATAAGAAAATAATTAACATCACCATTCTTTTAATTAATAGAAAAAAAGAAAAAAAAGTGACATTAAATTTAAAAGAAAGAAAAAAAGAAAGAAAGAAAGAAAGAAAGAAAAAGTATTGAGGTTAAAGAAAATAAAATAAAAAAATAATTACCATCACCATTATTTTAATAAACAGAAATCAAAATGGGTGACCATGAATTACTACTACCAAGATCCTCAACCTATTGCAGGGAACCTCAACCCACATTCTCCTACTTCGGCTTCATCAATGTGTTCCTCATTCTGTTACAACTCATCATTACCCTCATCAACAACAACAACAACAACAACAACAACCAACAACAACAACAACAATAATAATAACAATAATAATAATAATGAGCGGCAAGCAAGAACAGTTTATGATAAGAACGAAAGATTTAATATTTTGGAGATAATTAATATGATAGAAATTTATATCCAACCTTTTGTATTAACTAAAGAAACCAAAAAAAATAGTAATGATAATGATAATAATAATGTAATAATAATAATGATAATAATAATAATAATAATAATAATAATAATATAATAATAATAATAATAATAATGATAATAATAATAATAATGATAATAATCGAGGTTATATAACAAGAAACCATCAGAAAAGTAGACTAGATGTAAGTGATGATGAGAAAAACTATGAAGCCGGGAATATATTTACTTCAAACTGTATTTTCTGTGAACTAAATGAGACTAAAAGTGTGAAAAAATATAATAGCGAAAATAAATCAACACCAAACTGCACTTTTCTTGATCTAAATGAGACTAAAAGTGGGAAAAAATACAATAGCGAAAATAAATCGACACCAAACTGCACTTGTTGTGAACTTAACGGGACAATTTATGAGGAAAACTACAATAATAGAAATAAATTTGCTCCCAACTGTATTTTTCCTGACTTTAACGAGACAAGTGATGACCTGGCTAGAGATTCCGATCCTTGGTCATTGTTTGGCTACGTGAGCCCTAAGGAGACAGGTGTGGGCGTGTCTGTGGGTGCCCTGGCCAGGTGGCTCAGGCAGGTGGTGGCGCTGTACCCCGCGTGTGTCAGCTGGTTGGCCTGCGAGGTGTTGGTCATGATGCACAGGTAAGTTATCCTTCCTTATTATCCTCATTGTTATTATCATCTGCAGGTGACACATATGTGTACGGAAAGCAATTCATCTTGGTTTTCTTGCCACAAATATTAAGTCCGCTACATCTCTCCCTTGGGCATCAGGCGTGAAGGCGCGGGCGGCGGCGTGGTGTGGGCGTGCGGGCGGCGGTACCGTGGGTGTGGCCTGCTGCCTCACCGCCTCCCCGCGCCCGCAGGCAACGCTGGCCAACGGGGCGCCCCTTGGAGGCAGAGTTACACCCCCCACACCGCCCCGGGCCGTCAGGAGGCGCCGCGGGAACACATGTAGAAGGCAAGGGGCACCATGAGGGCCAGCAGGACGGGCGTGTGGGCGTGGCGGGCGGCGTAGTACACGGGGAGGTTGTGGTGGGCGTCGAGGGTGTTGACGGGGCAGTCCTTGGCCACCAGCAAGGCCACCACGCCCTCGTGGCCCCACAGGCAGGCGTAGGCCAGGGCGGTGCGGCCCTCACAGTCCCCCTGGTCCACGGCCGCCCCGCCACCCACCAGCTGCCTGCACAGCCGCTCCTGCCCCGAGGCAGCCGCCAGCATGAGGGGCGTCACCCCGCCCTCACCCGCCACGTCAGGGTCGGCGCCCTCCTGCAGCAGTGCCGCCAGCAGCCCCTCGGCCATGTGGGCGCTCTCAGCGAGGTAGTGCACCAGCTCGGCGCGCAGGGCGGGGGTGTTGAGGGCGGGGAAGATGTGGTGGGTGTTGAAGTAGTCCCAGGGCAACACCGCCTCGTGCACCACCGCGGCGCCCCTGTGATTGGCCACATTGACCTGCGCCCCGGCCTGTACGAGCAGCGTGACCACGGGCAGGGTGCGGCAGCGCACGGCAGCCTGCAGGGGGGTGTTGCCCTGGTCGTCCACAGCCTCCACCTCGGCGCCGTACTCCAGCAGCCGCTCCGCCGCCTCAGCCCTCCCGGCCACGGCCTGCACGTGCAGGGCGGTGGTGCCGTCAGGCGCCGCCAGGCAGGGCTGAGCGCCGCGCTGCAGCAGTAGCGTCACCCCCTCCACGGACGAGGCGCTCATCAGGGCGGTGAAACCACACGCGCTGCGGGCGTCCACGTGAGCGCCGCCAGACAGCAACTCTTCCATCACGCCCACGGCATCCGCGTCTGCCGCCTTGATGAGGGCGGTCTCCCCCCGGGCGTCGGGTGTGTCTGGGCGCGCCCCCGCGGCCAGCAGGGCGTGCACGGCGCCGCGCTGCCTGATCACGGCGGCGGACATGAGGGGCGTGTAGCCGCGGGGGTTCACAAAGTTGGGGTCGGCGCCGTGGGCGAGCAGGGCGCGCAGGCACGCCAGGGAGCGCTGCATGCCGATGCCCTCACTGCGCCCCGCCGCCCACATGAGGGCGGCGTTACCGTCCCGCGAGGTGGCGTTGGGCTGGGCGCCGCGCCCCAGCAGCAGCTTGAGGGCCTCCACCTGGCGGTAGTGCACGGCGGCCAGCAGCGGCGTGTCCCCGTCAGGCGCCAGCACGTCCACGGTGGCGCCAAGCTCCAGCGCCAGACCCACCAGACCAATGCTGCAACACTTGACCAGCAGCGACAGCAGCGGCGTGCCTTTGGGACCGCGGGTGTCGGGCGACGCTCCGCCCTCCAGCAGCAGGCGCGCCACGCCCTCCCACCGGTCAGAGTCTGAGAGACACACCACGAATGAGGGCTGCCCCCGACCAGCCGGCGCCCCACCGCCCCCCGCACCGCCGCTCCACATCAGGCGGGGCGCCTCCCTGGGGCGAGACCACAGGTTTGGGCGTGTACCCCCCCGCCAACACCAGCCCGGGTTCCCGCGCCAGACTACGCCCTTGACGCTCCTCTTACATGTCTACCGCGCGCGCCACAACGACGCCTCGTCACCCTCGCCACCACACTGCCTGCCGGGCGCCGCCCACTGCCAACACCGCCTCGTGCCCATGTGTAGGTCTTCCCGGCCCTCGTAGGCTTATTTATTCTACCACCAGCCACACCACACTACACCTGCCTTGCCAGCATCACCCGTGCCGGTGCCCACAACATGATCACGACCTGCACCTCTGCCCCACCCACCGACACCACCCGCCCACCCTCAGTACTGCACCCCATCACCCATCACCTGCCCTTCCAATCACCACTCCGTCACCACAATCATCACCACCTTACATCCCCCTGCCTCTCACCACCCTTCACACCACCCCACACAACACACCACCCTTCTACACCCCATCACCCCATCACCACCCTTATCACCACCACCAACTAACTCATCACCACCCTTCATCACCACGTACCCCATCACCACCCTTCATCACCACCACCACACAACTCATCACCACCCTTCATCACCACGTACCCCATCACCCCATCACCACCCTTCATCACCACCACCACACAACTCATCACAACGAAGAAAGCAACGAAGAAATTAAGAGACAAAAAATAGTGTTACTCTCATTTTTCTTTCCCTCAGTCCTCATATTTCCTCTCTTCATCCTTCTTCTTGCTACCCTTTTTCTTTCCTTCTCTGTTCCCCATTCTTCCTCCATTCCTCTACATCTTCCTAGCAGTCATCAGCTTCTCCTTCACTCCTACACTGTCCATCATTTCTCCATAGTTACTCCCTTTCCTCCATTTTCCTTACCAATCAATTTCTCTTGCATTCCTTACAATACTTTCTGTCCTTATCACATCGTTTTCCCCTCTACCATATCCATCATCCTTTCATATATAAGTACCTCATAAACCTTTCTACACCTATAATAACCATAACAACATAACATAAACACCAAATACACGAAATATTAAGATAAATAAACACGGCAACCTCAAAATACCATAGCTACCCCTCTACTACTACTCTCGTTTTCTGTTCTCAGCTTTTCTTACCCCCGCACCCTCACCCCCCCACCCTTACCTCGCCTGAACCCCGCCTTTACCTCCACACAAACCCTTTTATGTTTCGCTATTGAAGGCAAGAAATGTAGCCTCAACACGAGAGATTTCTACCCTCGTCTTCTGCCTCCGGTGGCCTCCTCTTCTTCCTCTGTGGCCACGTGTACCACCAGCCCGTTCAATAGCAAACCATACACGTCGATGATCGGTACAAATAATGATGTTTTTAGCTTATTTCGTCTTATTTACGGGTATTTGTGATGATTTAAGCCCTGGTGTAGATAGATTCATATTTTCTACACCTTCTATATGTGTTTTCATGTGGTTTAAGTGTTATTTGATGTATTTTTTCGATTTTTGTTGAGAAAGAACTGATTTGTTTTGTATGCATGGTCTCCGTCGACCTATAGTTATGGAAGCACTGAAGGTATTTTAGAGGACACCGTAGTACAAATATTCCTGGGTAGTAGTAATGTCTAGTTTAGGTATGTGGTATGTGTCCCTACTCCTAGAAAAAAAGGGTAGGAAAAGGGTAGAAAAAGGGTATTTGTAGTGATGAAATACTGCTACCCTTTTTCTACCCTTACAAATATACCCTTTCGGATCGACGCAAATATACCCTTTCTCACCCTCTCGTCTAAAAAGGGTAGATAAAGGGTAGATGAAGGGTATAATCAGCAGCATCTACCCTCCAGCCTGGACATAGGGTTTAAAAAGGGTAGTGATGGTGCGATGTAACAATTCGACCCTTAATATACCCCCTATTTACGAGAGTGTAGAATATGTTAACTAATAGGCGCTACCTGTATATAGCCACTGATGTGTGTGTGTAGGGGTGACGGCTCTCTCGGGGCATCATCTCACCTGTAACAACAAAACACAGGCTGTAATTGCGGTCGTTAATAAGGGAACAGCGATGATTAGGACACTCAATAAACATAAATATCAACCCTATATATTTTGTTACCGTAAAACAACGTATTTTTTGAGGTGGTGAATAAATGACAATGAATATCAGCCCTTATTTTTTTTTTTTCAGCCGTAAAACAACATATTTTTGAAGGTGGTAATATAGGTAAGTATGATGGAAGCTATGGAGTGGATACTGTGGAGCTATGGAGTGGAGGGAAAAGTGGAGGGAAACATGGGGTGGAGGACAGGTGGAGGGAAAGGTGGAGGGAAACAAGGGGTGGAGGACAGGTGGAGGGAAATGTGGAGGGAAACAAGGGGTGGAAGTAAGGTGGAGGGAAATGTGGAGGGAAACAAGGGGTGGAAGTAAGGTGGAGGGAAATGTGGAGGGAAACAAGGGGTGGAGGACAGGTGGAGGGAGGAAAAATGGAGGGAAATGTGGAGGGAAACAAGGGCTGGAAGAAGGTGGAGGGAAATGTGGAGGGAAACAAGGGCTGGAGGAAAAGATGGGTGGAGGAAATGTGGAGGGAAAAGCGATGATTAGTTAACTTAATAGACTGAAATATCGATGAACTTTTTTATTTTTTAGCTGTATACATAAAACAAACTATTTTTTGAGGTGGTGAATAAATGACAATGAAATCAAGCCTATGTCTATTTTGTTTCCCCAATAAAATGACAGACGCTTTTAGTGGTGATAAACGTAAGGTAACGGTGGGTAGAGAGTTAGTGTAATGGGAAAGATAGGGGCATACGCTGTGGTACGCTTGGCCTCGGTGCTCATCTCCGTGGCATTAGCCCTTGAGCCTGCTGTACGTAGTGGGTGAGGACCTACTACTACTACTACTACTACTACTACTACTACTACTACTACTACTACTACACTACCACTACCATACACACACACACACACACACACACACACACACACACACACCACACACACACACACACATATTGTCATCACCTCTCTACTTTATTCCTTTCTTTATATTAATTCTCTCTCTCTCTCTCTCTCTCTCTCTCTCTCTCTCTCTCTCTCTCTCTCTCTCTCTCTCTCTCTCTCTCTCTCTCTCTCTCTCTCTCTCTCTCTCTCTCTCTCTCTCTCTCTCTCTCTCTCTCTCTCTCTCTCTCTCTCTCTCTCTCTCTCTCAATTCCTCCCCCATCTTATCATCACCACCACCACCACCACCATCACTTCATCACCTACAGTCACACATCAGTCGTCAAACAGGTAACAGCCCACTCAGAACAGGTAAGGGTCTGTCTGTCTGTCTGTCTGTCTGTCTGTCTGTCTGTGTCTGTCTGTCTGTCTGTGTCTATCTGTCTGTCTGAATTCAAGTTATATATTAATTTGCTTTCTTCTTATATTTGCTTATAATTTTGTTCTATATAGAGACCTACTTGTTTATCTAACTGTCCGTGTATCTATATGTATCTATCTGCCTGTCTGTCTGTCTCCCTGTCTGTCTGTGAGTGTGTCTGTCTGTCTGTCTGTCTTTCTATCTGTGTCTTTCTGTCTGTGTGAGTGTGTCTGTCTGTCTGTCTATCTATCTCTATCTGTCTTTCTGAGTGTGTCTGTCTATCTATTTATATATCTGTCTGTCTGTCTGTCTGTCTGTGAGTGTGTCTGTCTGTCTGTCTATCTTTCTATCTGTGTGTCTTCCTGTCTGTGTGAGTGTGTCTGTTTGTCTATCTATCTCTATCTGCCTGTCTGAGTGTGTGTCTATCTATCTATTTATCTATCTGTGTGTCTGTCTGTCTGTCTGTCTGTCTGTCTGTCTGTCTGTCTGTCTGTCTGTCTGTCTGTCTGTCTGTCTGTCTGTGAGTGTGTCTGTCTGTCTGTCTGTCTTTCTATCTGTGTGTCTTCCTGTCTGTGTGAGTGTGTCTGTTTGTCTATCTATCTCTATCTGTCTGTCTGAGTGTGTGTCTATTATCTATCTATTTATCTATCTGTCTGTCTGTCTGTCTGTCTATGAGTGTCTGTCTGTGTGTGATATTTTTTGTATAATTGAAATATATCATAATCTTTCCTATACTTGACTACGTATATCTGAAAAAAAAATCTAGAATATTGATACACCTAACATATATTTTTCTTATAATCCAGTATATATATTTTGTGTGTGTGTGGAGTTTGTTTTGTTTATGAATGGACTAGACTCCGTAATCAGGGAGTTAGTGCAGAATGGATAGTTAACCCCTTGAGGCCCAGAACGTAATTTCCATTGTAATTTGGGTACCATTAGACGATTTGTAGTGACTATAAGCAATATTTTATAGCTATGACCTGTTTAGTATCCTTGTCCACTAACTCATTTGGTATATTCAGTGACTTTTTGTAATTTTACGGCTAACAACAGACGATTTTATATAGCAAAGGAAAGATCTGGGCGTGAAGGGGTTAAGGAGTTTTATGAAAAGACTTGACAGAGATACTATATGGCTAGGGATGCAAGGTGGATGTAGGTAATACTAATATAGACCTATGTGTATTGCAGGAATGATCATATTTAGGCCTACCCCCCCCTTTCCATATTTAGGCCTACCCCTTTCTATCTGTGTGTCTTTCTGTCTGTGTGAGTGTCTGTCTGTCTGTCTATCTATCTCTATCTATCTGTCTGCGTGTGTCTATCTATCTATTTATCTATCTGTCTGTCTGTCTGTCTGTCTGTCTGTCTTTCTATCTGTGTGTCTTTCTGTCTGTGTGAGTGTGTCTGTCTGTCTATCTATCTCTATCTGTCTGTCTGTGTGTGTCTATCTATCTATTTATCTATCTGTCTGTCTGTCTGAGTGTGACCAACAACTCTTGAACTAACAAAAAGTTCCGGTAATTTGCTTAGGGTAACTTTCGCAACATGAAATAAAAATAAGATCAAGACAATCTGAGTTGGGGTTCAACTTCGTTATTATTTTCATTTTCATCAGCAGGAGTAAAACACTAAGAAAAATAGAACTTTGGCGTGATGAAGCACTCCTATAGATTGTATATTCCCAATGCTTTGTTCAATACTGAAATATAACAGACCCTGCCTAGCCTTATAACTTCTGCTTCTATTGTGTGACAAATTAAGGCCTTTTTTTGAACTGTGACAAAACTGTGTTAACTCTTGTGTCTTGTCCTCCTGATATTCTCTTCTTCAGCTCTCCAGAAGGTCTTTTGGTGTCTCATTTATCTGTCGCACTCCTCATCTCCTCTGTTCTCTCCTCCTGTTCTCTCCACCTCTCTCATGTCCTGCTCGTAAAAAAAAATTCCATCAGCATATGCCAAGTAACATCTAACCAAATCCCTCATTTTTGACTACGTATATTATTGTGTTGGCCCCAGTCAGAGCTTATCTTATTTCTGTAAAAAAGATAGAAAATAATGGCGATTTGAGATACGCGGCTATTCATAAAACATTCGGGGCTGCCCAACCCAATGCCTAGGCCTAACTACGCCTATGATTTTTATTAGTAGGAAGTTGTTGTTTTTTTAAGAATTTTAGCTGGAAGATGAGGAGGAGGAGGAGGAGGAGGGGGGAGGGAGGAGGAGGAGGAGGAGGAGGAGGAGGAGGAAGATGAGAAGGGGAGGAGGAGGAGGAGGAGGAGGAGGAAGGAGGAGGAGGAGGAGGATGAGGAGAGACCTATAAGGAGAGGGGAGAGGAGGATTATTATAGGAGAATGGTAGGAGAAGGAGGAGGAGGAGGAGGAGGAGGAAGAAAGGATAGGATGGAGGATAGAGAAGATAAGGAAGAGAAGGAGGAGGAAGAGAAGAGAATAATAGGAGGAGGAGGAGGAAGGAGGAAGAGGAAAGAATTGGATATAGGATAGATAGGAGGAGGAGGAGGAAGAGAAGAGAATAGGAGGAGGAGAGGAAGGAAGGAAGGAAGAGGAGGAGTAGAGAGAGAATAGGGGAAGAGGAGGAAGGAAGGAAGGAAGAGGAGGAGGAGAAGAGAATAGGGGAGAGGAGGAGGAGGAAGGAAGAGGAGGAGGAAGAGAAGAGAATAGGGGGAAGAGGAGGAAGGAAGGAAGAGGGTAGAGGAGGAGGATTATAGGAGAATGGTAGGAGGAGGAGGAGGAGGAGGAGGAGGAGGAGGAGGAGTGGGAGTATAAATGATAACAAGAGTAGCCAAGATAATAGAATAATAGAAGAGATAAGAACTATAGTGTTTTAACTCATTGCTTTGTTGTGGTTTAATCAGGTGAATGTGTGTGTGTGTGTGTGTGTGTGTGTGTGTGTGTGTGTGTGTGTGTGTGTGTGTGTGTGTGTGTGTGTGTGTGTGTGTGTGGCTAGGCTATCAGTGCCCCGCCCCCCTCGCCTCGTGCCCCGCGTCTCTGTTGTCTCTGTTACCACTGTTATTCTGTTAGTAGTGGTAGTGGTGTTGGTGGTGGTGGTTGGCGAATATATAACAGGTGATATATATTGTAGTTTATTGAGGTGTGTTACTACTACTACTACTACTAACTACTACTACTACTACTACTACTACTACTACTACTACTGCTTCTACTGGTACAACCCCTACTAAACTTCTCTATCCACTACCACTACTACTACTACTACTACTATAACTACTACTGTTATTTCTACTATCTACTCTACACCTAACTACTCTTCTACTGGTACAAACCTCTACTAAACTTCTCCTATCCACCACCTCCTCCCTTCACTCTACTACTACTACACTACACTACTATACTACTACGTATTTCTACCACTACTCCTACTACCACCACTACTACTACTACTACTACTACTACAACCCCTATTTTCCCACCACCTCCTCCCCCTTCCCCACTACTACAACCACTACTACCACCACTACTACCACCACAACCACCACAACTTCTCTCCCCAATAGATACAGCAAAATGAAACACAAGGCCGCAATAACAACACTAGCGGTGGTGGTGATGGTGGTGGCACTGGCCTTCCCTACTACTATAAGGGCTGAGGATCTATGCACGCTGTCTGGGGGCACCAATGTCAAGGCCCCGCCGGACTTCAATGTTACGCTACACGCCTCCTTCTCCCTCACAGTGGAGATGACCAGCCTGAAGGAGGTAAACTGTATTTTAATCGCTCCTACAAAATATAATGACGAATTTTTTACCTCCCTCCTACAAAAAATAATGACGAAATTTTTACCTCCCTCCTCCAAAATATAATGACGAATTTTTTACCTCCCTCCTCCAAAATATAATGACGAATGTTTTATCTCCCTCCTCCAAAATATAATGACGAATGTTTTATCTCCCTCCTCCAAAATATAATGACGAATGTTTTACCTCCCTCCTCCAAAATATAATGACGAATTTTCTACCTCCTTCCTCCAAAATATAATGACGAATTTTTTACCTCCTTCCTCCAAAATATAATGACGAATTTTTTACCTCCCTCCTCCAAAATATAATGACGAATTCTTTACCTCCTTCCTCCAAAATATAATGACGAATTCTTTACCTCCCTCCTCCAAAATATAATGACGAATTTTTTACCTCCTTCCTCCAAAATATAATGACGAATTTTTTACCTCTCTCCTCCAAAATATAATGACGAATTTTTTACCTCCCTCCTCCAAAATATAATGACGAATGTTTTACCTCCCTCCTCCAAAATATATAATGACGAATTTTTACCTCCCTTCTCCAAAATATAATGACGAATGTTTTTACCTCCTTCCTCCAAAATATAATGACGAATTTTTTACCTCCTTCCTCCAAAATATAATGACGAATGTTTTAACCTCCCTCCTCCAAATATAATGACGAATGTTTTATCCTCCTCCTCCAAATATAATGACGAATGTTTTACCTCCCTCCTCCAAAATATAATGACGAATTGTTTTACCTCCCTCCTCCAAAATATAATGACGAATGTTTTACCTCCCTCCTCCAAAATATAATGACGAATGTTTTACCTCCCTCCTCCAAAATATAATGACGAATGTTTTACCTCCTTCCTCCAAAATATAATGACGAATGTTTTACCTCCTTCCTCCAAAATATAATGACGAATGTTTTACCTCCCTCCTCCAAAATATAATGACGAATGTTTACCTCCTTCCTCCAAAATATAATGACGAATTTTTTACCTCCCTCCTCCAAAATATAATGACGAATTTTTTACCTCCCTCCTCCAAAATATAATGACGAATTTTTTACCTCCCTCCTCCAAAATATAATGACGAATTTTTTACCTCCTTCTTCCAAAATATAATGACGAATGTTTTACCTCCCTCCTCCAAAATATAATGACAATTTTTACCTCCCTTCCTCCAAATATAATGACGAATGTTTTTGCCTCCCTCCTCCAAAATATAATGACGAATTTTTTACCTCCTTCCTCCAAAATATAATGACGAATGTTTTACCTCCTTCCTCCAAAATATAATGACGAATGTTTTACCTCCTTCCTCCAAAATATAATGACGAATGTTTTATCTCCCTCCTCCAAAATATAATGACGAATTCTTTACCTCCTTCCTCCAAAATATAATGACGAATGTTTTACCTCCTTCCTCCAAAATATAATGACGAATTGTTTTATCCTCCCTCCTCCAAAATATAATGACGATTTTTTACTTCCTCCTCCAAAATATAATGACGAATTGTTTTACCTCCTTCCTCCAAAATATAATGACGAATTGTTTACCTCCTCCTTCAAAATATAATGACGAATGTTTTACCTCCCTCCTCCAAAATATAATGACGATTTTTTTTACTTCCCTCCTCCAAAATATAATGACGAATGTTTTTACCTCCTTCCTTCCAAAATATAATGACGAATTGTACTCCTTCTCCAAATAATACGATTTTTTTTCTCCTCCTCCTCCAAAATATAATGACGAATTTTTTATCTCCCTCCTCCAAAATATAATGACGAATGTTTTACCTCCTTCCTCCAAAATATAATGACGAATGTTTTACCTCCTTCCTCCAAAATATAATGACGATTTTATTTCTCTCCATATATGACGATTTACTCCTTCCTCCAAAATATAATGACGAATTTTTTACTCTTCCCTCCTCCAAAATATAATGACGAATTTTTTACCTCCTTCCTCCAAAATATAATGACGATGTTTTACCTCCCTCCTCCAAAATATAATGACGAATGTTTTACCTCCCTCCTTCCAAAATATAATGACGAATGTTTTACTTCCCTTCCTCCTAAATATAATGACGAATGTTTTACCTCCTTCTTCCAAAATATAATGACGAATGTATTACCACCTCCCTCCTCCAAAATATAATGACGAATTTTTTACCTCCTTCCTCCAAAATATAATGACGAATGTTTTACCTCCCTCCTCCAAAATATAATGACGAATGTTTTACCTCCTTCCTCCAAAATATAATGACGAATGTTTTACCTCCCTCCTCCAAAATATAATGACGAATTTTTTACCTCCTTCCTCCAAAATATAATGACGAATGTTTTACCTCCCTCCTCCAAAATATAATGACGAATGTTTTACCTCCCTCCCAAAATATAATGACGAATTTTTACCTCCCTCCTCCAAATATAATGACGAATGTTTTACCTCTTCCTCCACCAAATATAATGACGAATTTTTTACCTCCCTCCACCAAAATATAATGACGAATTTTTACCTCCTTCCTCCAAAATATAATGACGATGTTTTACCTCCTTCCTCCAAAATATATCAATTTTATCCTCCTAATTATACATTTTCCTCCCTCCTCCAAAATAAATACTGAATTTTTCCTCCTTACCTCCATAGATATATGAGTTTTTTTGAATTTCAGATTAATGTCATGTTTTACTCCCTTCCACCAAATGTATATTGACATGTTAAACATCTCCCTTCGAGAAATGTTTGAATTTTTTGAATTTGGAAGTTTTCTCTTGATTTTTTTTTTTTCTTCTCCAAATTTTTACCCTAATTTTTTCCCTCCTTCAGAAAATACGATGTTGAAATTTTATTAGAGGCTAGTTTTTTTTTTTTTTTTTTTTTTTTTCGTCATATTCCCTCACTGCCCGTCTCGCCTCCTTAATTTTCCTTGCAGTTTGATCCATTGTTTTCTTTTCTCCTCCTCTCTTTCACCACCTTCGCATCTAACTTATTACTCCATTTTTTTTCTTCTTCCTTTCCTATTCACCTCCTACACCTCCATTACTTTCCACCACCTCTTCTCCTCCTCCTCCTCCTCTTCCCCTCCTACTTCCTCCTTACCTCCTCCATCCACCTCCTCCTCCACCTCCATCTCCTCCTCCTCCACCAATACCTACTCCTCCTACTCCTCATCGTCCTCCTCCTCTATCTTACCTCCTCCTCCTCCTCCTCCTTCTCCATTTTACCTCCTACACCCCATTCAACCTCCTCCTCCTCCACCAACAACACCACCACCTCTTCCTCCACCACCATCTCCACCTTCTTCAGAACACCACCTACTACGTCACCGAGGTACACGAGCGTCGCCCCTACCATGAGGACGCCACGGACACTGGCGGCGTCTCCCTGCGGCATAACGGCAGCTCCTTAGCCTTCCAGTACTACCCCTTGAGGACATGCTGGTGCGGGAATCCGGGGGCGAGTGTGCGGAGATGCCGTACGTGTTTGGGTGTTGGTGTGGGTGTGGGTGTGTCTGTGTGTGTGGGGGGGGTGTGAAGGGGTGTGAAGGGGTGTAGGGAAGGGTTGGAGGGAAGGAGAGAGGGGAAAATAAGGGAAAGAGAGGGGAAATAAGGGAAGAAAGGGGAAAATAAGAGGGTTAGGAAAGGAAAAAAGGAGGCGAGGAAGGGAAAAACTAAGGATTGAGAGAAGAAAGGAAGGGATATTTGGAGGGAAAGAAGGAAGGAGGGATGGAGAGAAGGAGGGATGGAAGGAAGGAAGGAAGGAAGAAGAGAGAGAGAAGGGTGGGAGGAAAGAAGAGAAGGATAAATGAAGGAAGAGGAGGAAGAGGGAGAGAGGGAAATAAATGTGTGTGTATGTTCAGAGACAGAAAAGAAAGAGAAAAAAAGAGAGAGAGAGAGAGATTCCTTCCTTACTCCTCTCACTTACACCTTTCCCCCTCTCTCTCTCTCTCTCCCCCCCCTCACCCCCCCCTCCCCCTCTCTCTCCTATCCTTCATCCTACACAGAGAGCAGCCCAAGATCGCCTGGGGATGGTGGGACAAGGATCCTGCACACGGCGCCAAGTCCTTCGGTCCTTCCAGCATCCTACGACTAGCAAACGTTCTTAAGACGGTGAGTGGAGGATAGGACTTCATAGGATTCATAGGGTTTATAGGACTTCAGGATTTATAGGACCTAATAGGACTTATTATAGAATTTATATGAGTTATTATAGGACTTTATAGGACCTCATAGGACTTTCTAGGACCTATAGGACTCATAGGACTTGTAGTAAAAGGATATGGATTCTTGGATATATAGGTCTCGGTTCAGGATTACGATATAGATACTAGGATTGTATAGGATTATATGGATAGGATTTAGAATATATAGGATTTGTGATAGGAGTGAAAAGAGAAAAAAAAGTGAATAGTAAAACAAAAGTAGTAGTAGTAGTAGTAGTAGTAGTAGTAGTAGTAGTAGTAGTAGTAGTAGTAGTAGTAGTAGTAGTAGTAGTAGTAGTAGTAGTAGTAGTAGTAGTAGTAGTAGTGAGTAGTAATAGTGGTATACTGTAACTGAAATAAGAAAAAGCGAGAATTTGGAAGTTATTATTGTTGTTATAGTAGTAGTAGTAGTAGTAGTAGTAGTAGTAGTAGTAGTAGTAGTAGTAGTAGTAGTAGTAGTAGGAGCAAAATTGAAATACATCTAAAATTCTAATAAAAATCTCTCTCTCTCTCTCTCTCTCTCTCGCCCTCGCTCTCTCTCTCTCTCTCTCTCTCTCTCTCTCTCTCTCTCTCTCTCTCTCAGGAGCAAATGGGTAGCGTGACGGGGGAGGGTGGCGTGAGGGTGGATGTGTGGAAGGCGTGCGCTGATAACGGGCGCGTGGAGATTACCTTCCAGTACTCCGGTAAGGTTATGGTTGTCTTTGTTCCTTTGTATTCCTTTGTGATCCTGATTGAAAGGGTGGAAAGGGACGGGGAGAGAGAGAGGAGAGAGAAGAGAGAGAGAGAGATAGAGAAGAGAGAGAGAGAGAGAGAGAGAGAGGATGTGTTGGTGTGTGAGGGGGTGTGGTGTGAGAGGTGTGAGGAGTAGTGTGAGAGGAGTGTGTGTTGTGTGTTTGTGTGTGGTGTGTGTGTTGTGTGTGTGGTGTGTGTGTGTGTGTGTGTGTGTGTGTGTGTTTTGTGTGTGTGTTGTGTGTGTGTGTGTGTGTGTGTGTTGTGTGTTATCATGTATCTTATTGTTTGTTTGTGCTGTTACCACACCCACTTCACATCATCACACATATTCATCTCGCTACTACTACACTACTACTACTACTACTACTACACTACATACCTACTACTACTACTACTACTACTACTACTACTACTACTACTCACACTACTACTACTACTACTACTACTACTACTACTACTACTACTACTACTACTACTACTACTACTACTCTACTACTACTACTACTACTACTACTACTACTACCTACTACTACTCACTCTCCTACTTACTCACTACTCTCTACTACCCACTCTACTATCCTTCTATCACTCCTCCTACTCTTTTTTTATTCTTACTCTCTACTCTACCACCAAACCCCCACTACCATCACCAACCACTACTATAACCACACAACCCACTTCTTACTACTAGCTACCTACTGTATACTATTCATTCTCTCGGCTACTCCTACTACTGATATGGACTACAGTTTCTGACATCTACACACTGTACTTACTAACTTCGTGATACTACTCTACTACTATACGCTCCTCATAACTAGTACTGACTACTCTGTACTGCGTACTGTAGACTAGACTACGAGAGCAAGTATGGGTTTAATACTACGATACGAGACGAGGAGACTAGACTATAGAGAGAAACTACTACTACTAGAGGAACACTAGAACCACTACGAGGACTACTATACTACTACTACACACTATAGACTACTACTATACTACTACTACCACTACTACTACTAGAACGACTACTACACTAACGAGACTGCTAGCTACTACGAGACTGCCAGACAGAGCTTTCTCCCATCTTCCCTTACTCTTTACTCCTCCTACTTCCTCCTTTTTCTCCTTATGCCTCCTCCTTCGCTCCTTTCTTCGATCTTCTTCCCTTCTACACGGCACCACCAACCACCATACAACCCCAACCCTCTTCCCCCGCCCCCGTAATGAGATGTCAGTTTAAGCGGGTAGAGGCAGTTGCTAGATGAGAATGAGAGCAGTTGTGAGAGATCTGAACACGTCTAAGACTCGTGGAGATTCCTGACCTTTGGAAGCTTGTTGAGGTGAGTTTTGGTGGTGGGTGAGTGGAGTGAGAGAGAGAGAGAGAGAGAGGGGTAGAGAGAGAAGAGAGAAGAGAGAGAGAGAGGAGAGATAAGAGAATGAGAGAAGAGAGAGAGAGAGAGCAGAGAGAGGAGAGAGAGAGAGAGAGGAGAGAGAGAGAGAGAGAGAGGAGAGTTATAAGAGATTAGGACTGAAAGATAGGTAGAGAGAGAGAGAGAGAGAGAGAGAGATAGAGTTAAGAGATGAGTAGATAGATGAGAGAAGAGAGAGAGAGAGAGGAGAGAGAGAGAGATAATGAAGAGAGAGATTACGAGTCCAGAGATTATGAGAGGAGTACAAAAATTTAATTCCATTACAAAGAAAACTGTCCCTTTTAACATTATGCAAGAAGTAACAAAAAACTACTCTTTCATATTTCATAAAGCCTAACCATTTTTCTCCTTTTATCCAACAATCTAATGCAGAAGTCAACAAAAAACTCACTCTTTCATATTTCCCATTACAAAACCCTACTTATTTCCCCCTTTATCAACCATATATGTCTTCATCTAGCCTACTGTCAAAAATAGTAATCCCATTCTATCCAACAATTTAATGCAAGAAGTAACAAAAAAACTAACTCTTTCATATTTCCCATTACAAAACCCTACCTATTTTCTCCCCTTATCAGCCTTATCTACTGTCCTTATCTCCCTCGTGCCCTCAGCCTCCGCGGGGCCATGGCGTGTGAAGGAAACATAAAAGGTTTAGTGAACAGACGGTGCCAATTGAACCAACCCACTTGCAGTGAGGCCACAGAGAGGAGATTCTTAGACTCTCTGTTGACGACGCGATTGGCAAACAGTATAGGAGAAGATACAGGTAAGAGGAGATTTTAATTAATATTTTTAGTTTGTTCAATTGTATTGATGAGTGAAAAAAATATTGTTGTCTAGTTGTCATGTAAAATGCTCCTTTGTGTGTGTGGTTTATACCAATAGATAGATCAAAAAAAACTACTGTTCATATTTGCCATAAAAACCCTATATGTCCTTATAACATATGGTTTTTAGCTATGTAAAAATTAATCCATTTATCATTTAATGCAAGAATCAACAAAAAAACTAACTCTTTCATATTTCCCATTACAAAACCCTAC